>JAJIBD010000901.1:0-46803 GCA_021461705.1 Cryptotis parvus | reverse complement strand
TGGCTGGCCGGGCGGCGCCTGGGCTGTGGTAGAGCCCCAGGTCTCGGCAGAAGGTGGAATCTAACAACCCCCAGATGTCTGAGGCGAAACCGAAGTAAATCGTCATTTTGAACTCTCGCCCCACCTGCCTGCTGCATCTCTTGGTAGCGCTCTCTGGGTGCGCGGTTGGCCGGGGGCGCCACGGGCCGTGGTAGGCCCCAGGTCTCGCAGAAGGTGGAACTACAACCCCAAGAAGTCCGAGTGGAACCGAAGTAAACCGTCATTTTGAACTCTCACACCGCCTGGCGCATCTCAGGTAGTGTCTCTGGGTGCACGGCTGGCTGGCGGGCGCCAAGGACTGTGGTAGAGCCCCAGATCTAGTCAGAAGGTAGAACTACAAACACCAGAAGTTTTAGCGGAACTGAAGTAAACCATCATTTTGAACTCTCACCCTGGCTTGCCTGCATCTCAAGTAGTGTCTCTGGGCGGGCTGGCCGGGCGGGTGACAGCTCTGGGGAGCCCCCACTCTCGGCAGAAGCTGGAACTACAACTCCCAGAAGTCCGAGGTACCGAAGTAACCCTTCATTTTGAACTTCACCCCGGCCTGGCATCTCAGGTAGCGTCCCTGGGGCGCGGCTGGTTGGGCGGCGCCTGGGGTCGCTAAGGGGGAGCCCCAGGTCTTGGTAGAAGGTGTAACTACAACCCCCAGAAGTCCGAGCGAACCGGAAGTAAACCGTCATTTTGAACTCTCACCCCGGCCCGCCTGCATCTCAGGTAGAGTCTCTAGGGGGCGCGGGCTGGCTGGGCGGGTGCCGGAGTCCTGGTAGAGCCCCAGTTCTCGGCAGAAGGTGGAACTACATCCCCTGGGAAGTCCGAGGAACCGGAAGTAAACTGTCATTTTGATCTCTCACTCAGCTTGCCTGCATCCTCGGGTAGCGCTCTGGGGCGTGGGTGGCTGGTCAGGCACCTGGGCTGTAGAGCCATAGGTTCGGCAGAAGGTGTAAGTACAATCTCTAGAAGTCCGAAGGATCCGAAGTAAACCTCATTTTGATACTCCTCACCCCGGCCTGTCTGTATCCCAGGTGGCGCCCCAGGGGCGTGAGGCTGGCGGGCAGGTGACTTCTGGGCTGTGGTGGAGCCCAGGGTCTTGGCAGAAGGTGGGAACTACAACCCCAAGAAGTCAGAGCTGGTACCGGAAGTAAACCGTCATTTTGAACTCCTCACCCCTGGCCTGACTGCATCCTGTGGTAGCGTCTCTGGGGTGCGCGGCTGGTCGGGGGGCGCCAGGGGCGGTGGTAGAGCCCACAGGTCTAGGCAGAAGGTGGAACTACAACCCCGAGAAGTCCATAGGAACCGAAGTAAACTATCATTTTCTCGCACCTCGGCCTGACTGCATCTTAGGTAGCTTCTCTGGGTGTGCGGCAGAGCGGGCGGGCGCCTGGGGCTGTGGTAGAGCCCTAGGTCTCGGCAGAAGGTGGAACTACAACCCCCAGAAGTCCGGAGCGGAACCGGAAGTAAACCATCATTTTGAACTCTCACACCGGCCTGTCGGCACCTAGGTGCGTCTCTGGGGCGCGCGGCTGGCCGGGGGGCGCCAGGGGGCTGTGGTGAGCCCCAGGTCTTGGTAGAAGGTGGAAGTACAACCTTCTAAACTCCTAGCGGAACCGGAAGTAAACCATCATTTTGAACTCCTCACCACGCCTGGCTGCATCTCACGTAAGCGCCCTGGGGCGTGCGGCTCGCTGGCGGGCGCCTGGGTCTGTGGTAGAGCCCCAGGTCTCGGCAGAAGGTGGAACCACACACCCCAGAAGTCCGAAAGGGAACCGGAAGTAAACCGTCATTTTGAAATCTCACTCTGCCTGTCTGCATCCTCAGGTTGAGCCCCTGGGGTGCTGCGCCTGGGCGGGCTGCCTGGGGCTGTGGTGGTGTCCAGGTCTCGCAGAAGGTGGAAACTACAACCCCTAGAAGTCCGAGCGGAACCGGAAGTAAACCGTCATTTTGAACTTCACTCTGGCCTGCATATATCTCAGGTAGCATCCCTGGGGTGCGACTGGGCAGATTGGGTGGGCGCCTGGGCTGTGGTAGAGCCCAGGTCTCGGCAGAAGGTGGAACTACAAGCCCCAGAAGTCCGAGCGAACTGGAAGTAAACCCTCATTTTGAATCCTCACACCGCGCCTGTCTGCATTTTAGGTAGAGATCCTGGGGAGTGCAGCTGGCTGGGTGGCGCTGGGGGTCGTGATAGAGCCTCAGGTCTCGGCAGAAGTTGGAACTACAACCCCCAGAAATCCGAGCGGAACCGTAGTAAACCGTCATTTTGAACTCTCACACCGGCCTGTCTGCATCTCAGGTAGCGTCTCTGGGTATCGCGGCTGGCTGGGCGGGCGTCTGGGGCTGTGGTAGAGCTCCAGGTCTCGGCAGAAGGTGGAACTACAACCCCAGAAGTCTGAGCGGAACTGAAGTAAATCGCCATTTTGAACTCACCCCCGCTTGTCTGCATCTCAGGTAGAGGCTCTGGGGTGCGGGTGGGCAGGTGTTGGCGCCTGGGCTGTGGTAGAGCCACAGGTCTCGGCAGAAGGGTGGAAACTACAACCTCCAGAAGTCCGAGCGGAACCGGAAGTATACCGTTATTTTGAACTCTCACCCCCCGCCTGTCTGCATCCAGGTGGTATCTCTGGGGCGTGCGGCTGGCGGGCAGCTGGGGCTGGTAGAGCCCAGGTCTCGCAGAGGTGGAAGTACAACCCCAGAAGTCTGAGCGGAACCGAAGTAAACCCCCATTTGAACTACACACTGCCTGTCTGCATCCTAGGTAGCATCTCTGGGTGTGGGGCTGGCTGAGGGCGCCTGGGGCGGTGGTGAGCCCCAGGTGGCGGCTGAAGGTGGAACTACAACCCCAAGAAGTCCGAGGGAACGGGAAGTAAACCGTCATTTTGAACTCTCACACCTCAGCCTGTCTCTGCATCTCAGGTAGCGCCTCAGGGGCGCGCTGGGCGGGTTAGTGGCGCCTGGGGCTGTGGTAGAGCCCCACGCCTTAGGCAGAAGGTGGAAACTACAAACCCCAGGAAGTCCGAGTGGAACTGGAAGTAAACCGCTATTTTGAACTTCCTCTCACTCCGCCTGTCTGCATCTCAGGTGAGTCTCTGGGGTGCGCGGCTGGTCAGGGGCGCTGGGGTTGTGGTAGAGCCCAGTGTCGCGGAGAAGGTGGGAACCACAACCCCAGAAGTCCGAGAGGAACCGAAGTAAACCGTGATTTTGAATCTCCTCACCTGCTTGCCCGCATCCTAGGGTAGCGCCTCTGGGGTGCGGGTGCTGGCCGGGTGCACTCTGGGGCTGTGGTAGAGTCACAGGTCTCGGCAGAAGGTGGAACTACAACCCCTAGAAGTCCGAGCGGATCCAGAGTAAACTGTCATTTTGAATTCTCACACTGGCCTGTCTGTATCTTAGTAACGTCACTGGGGTGCGAGCTGGTCGGAGCGGCGCCTGGGGAGTGTCCCAGGTCTTGGCAGAAGGTGGAATCTACAACCCCCAAAAGTCCGAAAGGAACCGGAAGTAAACCGCCATTTTGAACTCTCACACTCGCCTGTCTGCATCTTAGGTAGCGCCTTGTGTGCGGGCGACGTGGGGCGGGCGCCGGGGCGGTGGTAGAGCCTCAGGTCTTAGGCAGAAGGTGGAACTACAACCCCAGGAAGTCCTAGCGGAACCAGAAGTAAACCATCATTTTGAACTCTCACACCGCTTGTCTACATCTCTAGGTAGAGCCTCTGAGTGTGCGGCTGGCCGGTGGGCGCCTGGGGCGGTGGTGGTGAGCCTCAGGTCTCGGCAGAAGGTGGAACTACAACCCCCAGAGTCCGAGCGGAACCGTAAACCTCTACTATCTCCCTCTCCTATTTAGAACCCTCACACCGGCCTGTATCTCCTGTAGATCTCAGGGGGCGCTGGGCGGGTCTGGTGGGCGCCTGGGGCTGTGGTAGAGCTCCCAGGTCTCGGCTGAAGGTGGAACTACAACCCCTGGAAGTCTGAGTGGAACCGGAGTAAACCTCATTTTGAACTCTTCACCCCTGCCTGCATCCAGTAGCATCTCTGGGGTGCGCTGGCTGGCTGGGCGGGCACCTGGGGCTGTGGTAGAGCCTCAGGTCTTGGCAGAAGGTGGAACTAAGCAAACCCCCAGAAGTCCGAAGGGATTCGGAAGTAACCTCTCATTTTGAACTTCCACCCCGCCTGCCTGCATCTCAGGTAGTCCCTGGGGTGTGCGCTGGCAGGCGGGCGCCTGGGGCTGTGGTAGAGCCTCAGGTCTCCGGCAGAAGGCGGAACTACAAACCCTAGAAGTCAGAAGCGGAACCGGAAGTAAACCCTCATTTTTGAACTATCACCTGGCCTGTCGCACTCCTCGGTAGTGTCCCTGGGGTGCGCCGGGTGGGAAGCGGCGCCAGGGCCGTGGTAGAGCCCCAAGTCTTGGCAGATGGTGGAACTACAATCCCCAGAAGTCTTGGAGCGGAACCGAAGTAAACCTCATTTTTGAACTACTCACACCGGCCTGACTGCAACTCAGTAGCGTCCCAGGGGTGTGCAGTAGACCGGCGGGTGCCTGGGGCTCGTGGTAGAGCCTCAGGTCTGGCAAGAAGGGAACTACAACCCCCAGAAGTCCCAGAGGAACCGAAGTAAACCATTATTTAGAACTCTCACCCGGCCTGGCTGCATCCTCAGGTAGCGTCCCTGGGGTGCGCGGCTGGCCGGTCGGCGCCAGGGTCATGGTAGAGCCCTGGTCTAGTCAGAAGGTGGAACTACAACCCCGAGAAGTCCGAGCGGAACCGAAGTAAACCGCCATTTTGAACCCTCACCTGGCCTGACTGCATCTCAGGTAGCATCTCTGGGGAGTGCGGGCTGGCCGGTTGGGCACCCCGGGGCATGGTAGAGCCCCAGGTCTCGTCAGAAGGTGGAACTACAACACCGCAGAAGTCCGGAACGGTACCGGGAAGTAAAACTGCCATTTTGAGCTCTCACACTGGCCTGCCTGCATCTCAGGTAGATCTCTGGGGTGTGCGCGGCTGGCCGGGCGGCCCTGGGTCCTGGTAGAGCCCCAGGTCTCGGCAGAAGGTGGAACTACAACCCCAAGAATTCTGAGCGGAACCGGAAGTAAACCATCATTTTGAACTATCACCTCGGCCGACTGCATCTCAGGTAGCATCCTGGGGTGCGGGGCTGGCTGTCGGTGGCCCATGGGCCGTGGTAGAGCCCCAGGTCTAGTCAGAAGGTGAAACTACAAACCCTAAGAAGTCCGAGCGGAACCGGAAGTAAAACCGGCTATTTTGACCTCTCACCCTGCCTGTCTGCATCTCTAGGTAGTGTCTCTGAAAGGCGGGCGGTTGGCGGGTGCTCTGGGTCTGTGGTGAGCCCTCAGGTCTCGGCCGAAGGTGGAACTACAACCCCCAGAAGTCCGAGCAGAACTGAAGTGAGCGGCTCTTTTGAACTCTCACACCAGCCTGTCTGCATCCTAGGTAGCTCTGGGCCGCTGGTTGGTCGGGGCGGGCACCTGGGCGGGGAGAGCCCCAGGTCTCGGCAGAAGGTGGAACTGAACAAACCCCAGAAGTCCGGAGCGGAACTGGTAAGTAAACCGTCATTTTGAACTCTCTCACCGGCCTGTCTGCATCTCAGGTAGACCTGGGGTGTAAAAGCGCGCTGGCTGGGGGGTGCCAGGGGCTGTGGTAGAGCCCCAGGTCTTGGCAGAAGGTGGAAACTACAACCCCCAGGAACTCCGAGTGGAACCGGAAGTAAACTGTCATTTTGAACTCTCACCAGCCTTGCCTGCATCTCAGTAGCGCCTCTGGAGTGCAGCAGACGGTTCTGGTAGGGTGCCTGGGTCGTGGTAGAGCCCCAGGTCTCGGCAGAAGGTGGAACTACCAACCCCAGAAGTCCGAGCGAACATGGAAGTAAACCGTCATTTTGAACTCTCTACACCGCCTGTCTGCATATCAGGTAGCGTCCTGGGGTGCGCGGGGCTGGCGACGGGCGCCTGGGGCTGTCGTGGTAGAGCCCCAGGTCTTGGTAGAAGGTGGAACTACAACCCCCAGAAGTCCGGAGCGGAACCGAAATCCCTCATTTTGAACTTCCTACCCGCCTGTCTGCATCCTCAGGTAGCGTCCCTGGGCGTGCGGCTGGTCGACGGCGCCAGGGGCTGTGGTAGAGCCCCAGGTCTTGGCAGAAGGTGGAACTACAACCCCCAGAAGTCCGAGAGGAACCCGAAGTAAACCGTGCCATTTTGAACTCTCACCTGCCTGTCTGCATTCTGGTAGTGTCCCTGGGGTGCGCGCTGGCTGACCGCGGCACCTGGGGCTGTGGTAGAGCCACAGGTCTCGGCAGAAGGTGTGGAACTACAAACCCCAGAAGTCCTGAGCGGTAACCCGAAGTAAACCGTCATTTTGAACTCTCACCCCGGCCTGTCTGCGTCCCCAGTAGCATCCCTAGGGCTGGCTGGGTCGGGGCCTTGGGTCTTGGGTAGAGCCCCAGGTTTAAGAAGGTGGAACTACAACCCCAAGAAGTTCGGGAGAACCGGAAGTAAACCGTCATTTTGAACTCTCACCCGCCTGCCTGCATCCTAGGGTAGAGCGCCCTGGGGGGTGGGCTTAGGGCGTGGCTCTGTCGGGGATAGAGCCTCAGGTCTCGCACAAGATGGAACTACAACCCACAGAAGTCCGAGCTGGAACCGGAAGTAAACCGCCTCATTTTGAACCCTCGCTCCGCCTCCTGCATCCAGGTGGCTAGAGCCCCTGGGGTGCGCTAAGGTCGTGGGCGGGCGCCTTGGTAGTGCCCTAGGTCTCGGCAGAAGGTGGAACCACAACCCCTAGAAGTCTGAGCGGAAGCGGAAGTAAAACTGGCATTTTGAACTCTCCCCCACCGCCTGTCTTGCATCTCAGTTAGCGCCCTGGGGGGCGGCCGGTAGCGGGCGCCTGGGGTCGTGGTAGAGCCCTCCCAGGTCCGGCAGTAGGTGGAAGTACAACCCCCAGAAGTCCGAGCGGAACCGGAAGTAATCCGCCATTTTGAACTCTTACACCGCCTGTCTGCATCTCAGGTAGCGTCCCTGGGGCGCGGCTGGTTTCCGGGGCCTAGCGTGGTAGAGCCCCAGGTCTCGGCAAAGGTGGAAGCTACAACCCTGACAGTCCTGAAGGAACCGAAGTAAAACCACATTTTGAACTCTCACCCCGGGCCTGTTTAAATCCCAGTTAGCGTCTCTGGGGTGCAAGGCTGCGGTGGGCCGCCTGGGGCTGTGTAGAGCTCCAGGTCTCGGCAGAGGTGGAAACTACAAACCCCAGAAGTCCGAGCAGTACCGGAAGTATACCGGCTATATTGAAACCCTACCCCGCCATACTCGCAACTTCAGGAGCGTCCCTGGGGTGCGCGGCTGGCAGGGCAGACCCTGGGGGCATGGTTGAGTCCCAGGTCTTGGCAGAAGGTGGAAACTACAACACCCAGTAAGTCCGAGCGGAACCGGAAGTAAACCGTCATTTTGAACTCTCACCCTGGCCTGTGTGCATCTCAGGTGTCCCTGGGGTGCGCGGCTGGCCGGCGGGCGCCTGGGGCTGTGGTAGAGCCTTAGGTCTCGTCAGATGGTGGAACTACAACCCCTGAGAAGTCCGATCAGAACTGGTAGTAAACCGTCTATTTTGCACTCTCACCCCGCCTGCTGCATCTCAGTAGCTCTCTGGGGCGCGGCTGGCTGGGCCGGCTCCTGGGCTCGTGGTAGAGCCCCAGGTCTTGGCAGAAGGTGGAACTACCACCCCCAGAAGTCCGAGCGGAACCGGTAGTAAACCCCTATCTTGAACTCTCCCCGCCTGCTCGCATCTTCAGTAGCGTCCTCTGGGTGCGCGGCTGGCCGGTCGGGCGCCTGGGGCTGTGGTAAAGCCCCAGGTCTTGGCAGAAGGTGGAACTACAAACACCCAGAGTCCGAGCTGAACGGAAGTAAACCTCATTTTGAACTCTGACCCCGGCCTGCGTGCATCTCAGGGTAAGTCACTGGGGCGCGCGCTAGCTGGGCGGGCGCCTGGGGCTGTGGTAGAGCCTCAGGTCTTGGCAGAAGGTGGAACTACAACCCCCAGAAGTCCGAGTGGAACCGGAATTAAACCGTCATTTTGAACTCTCACCCGCCTGTCTGCATCCTAGGTAGCCCCCAAGGGCTAAGTGCTGGTAGGGAGGCGCTTGGGGCTGTGTGGTAGAGCCTAAGGTCTCGGCAAAAGATGGAACTACAACCCCTAGATGTCCGAGCTGAACCGAAGTAAACTGCCATTTTGAATCTCTCACACCGGCCTGTCTGCATCTTAGGTTGCGTCCCTAAAATGGGGTGGCCGGGCGGCGCCATGGGGCTGTGGTAGCCCTTGTCTCGGCAGATGGTGGGAACTACAAACCCCAGAAGTCCGGCAAGGAACGAAGTAAAACCGCTATTTTGTAGTCCTCACCCCGCCTGTCTGCATCTTAGGTAGCGTCCCTGGGGTGCGCAGCTGGTTGGTGGGCTCCAGGTGCAATGTTAGAGCCCCAGGTCTTGGTAGAAGGTGGAAACTACAACTCCCAGAAGCCCGAGGGAACCGGGGTGAAGCCCCGTCATTTTGAACTCTCACTATGCCTGTCGACATCTCAGGTAGCAGCACTGGGGTGTGCGGCTGGCTGGCGGGCACCTGGGGCTGTGGTAGAGCCCCAGGTCTGGCAGAAGGTGGAACTACAAACCCCAGAAGTCCGAGCGGAACCGGAAGTAAACCGTCATTTTGAACTCCCACACCAGCCTGTCTGCATCTCAGGTAGCATCTCCTGGGGTGTGCGGCTGGTCGGGGGGGCGTTTGGGGCTGTGGTAGAGCCCCAGGTCTCGGCAGAAGGTGGAACTACAACCCCAAGAAGTCCGGGAGGAACCGGAAGTAAACCATCATTTTGAACTCCACCCCGCCTGTCTGCATCTCAGGTAGCATCTCTGGGGTATGGCTGGCTGGGCCGGGCGCCTGGGGTGTGGTAGAGCCCCAGGTCTTGGCAGAAGGTGGAACTACAACCCCAGAAGTCCGAGCGGAGCCGAAGTAAACCGTCATTTTGAACTCCACACCGCCTGTCTGCATCCTAGGTGGCGTCTCTGGGGTGCGTGGCTGGCCGGCGGGCGCCTGGGGCTGTGGTGGAGCCCCAGGTCTCGGCAGAAGGTGGAACTACAACCCCAGAAGTCCGAGCGGAGCCGAAGTAAACCGTCATTTTGAACTCTCACCCCGGCCTGTCTGCATCCTAGGTAGCATCTCTGGGGTGCCGCAGCAGGCCGGGCGGGCGCCTGGGGCTGTGGTTAGAGCCCCAGGGCTCGGCAGAAGGTGGAACTACAACCCCCAGAAGTCCGAGCGGAACCGAAGTAAACCTTCATTTGGCACTCACCCCATCCTGTCTGCATCTCAGGTAGCGTCTCTGGGGTGCTGCTGGCGGAAGGGCCCTGGGGCCGTGGTAGAGCCCCAACTTCGGCAGAGTGGAACTACACCCCAAAAGTCCGAGAAGAACCGGAGTAAACCGTCATTTTGAACTCTCACCCCGCCTGTCTGCATCTCAGGTAGAGTCTCTGGGTGTGCAGCTGGCGGGCGGGTACCTGGGGCTGTGGTGAGCCCCAGGTCTCCGCAGAAGGTGGAACTACAAACCCCAGAAGTCCGAAAGGAACTGAAGTAAACCCTCATTTTGAACTCTCACCCCGCCTGGCCTGCATCTCAGGTAGCGTCTCTAGGGTGCGCGGCTGGCGGGCGGGCGCCTGGGGCTGGGTGGAGCCCCTAATCTCGGCAGAAGGTGGAACTACAACCCCAAAGTCCGGAGCGGAACCGAAGTAAACCATCATTTTTGAGCTCTCACCCGGCCTGTCTGCATCCTAGTAGAGGCCCTGGGGTCTGGCGCGCAGGCGCCGGGGGTGTGGTAGAGCCCAGGTCTCTGCAGAAGTTGGAACAACAACCCCCAAAAGTCCGAAAGCGAACCGGAGTAAACCATCATTTTGAACTCCACCCGGCCTGTCTGCATCTCAGGTAGAGTCTCTGGGGTGCCGGCTGGCGGGGGCGGGCGCCTGGGGCTGTGGTAGAGCCCCAGGTCTCGGCAGAAGGTGGAACTACACCCCCCAGAAGTCCGAGCGGAACCGAGGTAAACCGTCATTTTGAACTCTCACCCCGCCTGCCTGCATCTCAGGTAGAGTCTGGGGTGCAGCGGCTGGCCGGGGGGCGCCTGGGGCTGTGGTAGAGCCCCAGGTCTCGGCAGAAGGTGGAACTACAACCCCAGAAGTCCGAGCGGAACTGGAAGTAAACCGTCATTTTGAACTCTCACCCCGGCCTGTCTGCATCTCAGGTAGAGCCTCTGGGGTGTGCTGGCCGGGGGGGCACCTGGGGCTGTGGTAGAGCCCCAGGTCTCGCAGAAGTTGGAACTACAAACTCCCAGAAGTCCGAGCGGAACCGGAGTAAACCGTCATTTTGAACCCCACTTTGCTTGTCTGCATCTCAGGTAGAGTCTCTGGGGTGTGGGGCGGGGGGGCGGCTGGGGCTGTGGTAGAGCCCCAGGTCTCGGCAGAAGGTGGAACTACAACCCCAGAAGTCCGAGGGGAACCGAAGTAAACCATCATTTTGAACTCTCACCCCGGCCTGTCTGCATCTCAGGTGAGTCTCTGGGGTGCGTGGCCGGGCGGGCCGCCTGGGGCTGTGGTAGAGCCCCAGGTCTCGGCAGAAGGTGGAAACTACAACCCCAGAAGTCCGAGCGAAACCGAAGTAAACCGTCATTTTGAACTCCACCCCGGCCTGTCTGCATCCTAGTAGAGCTCTGGGGTGGGCTGGCTGGCGGGCGCCTGGGTGTGGGTAGAGCCACAGGTCTCAGGGCAGAAGGTGGAACTACAACCCCAGAAGTCCGAGCGGAACCGGAAGTAAACCGTCATTTTGAACTCTCACCCCGCCTGTCTGCATCTCAGGTAGAGTCTCTGGGTGTGCGCGCTGGCCGGGCGGGCGCCTGGGGCTGTGGTGGTGAGCCCCAGGTCTCGGCAGAAGGTGGAACTACAACCCCAAAAGTCCGAGCGGAACCGAAGTAAAACCGTCATTTTGGAACTCTCACTCTGCCTGTCTGCATCTCAGGTAGAGGCTCTTGGGGGCGGGGCTGGCTGGGCAGGCGCCTGGGGCGTGGTAGAGCCCCAGGTCTCGGCAGAAGGTGGAACTACAACCCCCAGAAGTCCTAGCTGAACCGGAAGTAAACCGTCATTTTGAACTCCCACCCCGCCTGTCTGCATCCCAGGTTGAGTCTCTGGGGTGCGCGGCTGGCGGGCGGGCGCCTGGGGCTGTGGTAGAGCCCCAGGTCTCGGCAGAAGGTGGAACTACAACCCCCAGAAGTCCGAGAGGAACCGGAAGTAAACCGTCATTTTGAACTCCACACCCGCCTGGCTGCATCTCATGTAGAGTCTCTGGGGTGTGCGGCTGGCCGGGCGGGTGCCTGGGGGGGTGGTAGAGCCCCAGGTCTCGGCAGAATGTGGAACTACAACCCCAAGAAGTCCGAGCGGAACCGGAAGTAAAACCGTCATTTTGAACTCTCACCCTGCCTGTGCATCTCTGTAGAGTCTCTGGGGTGCGCGGCTGGCGGGGCGCCTGGGGCTGTGGTAGAGCCCCAGGTCTCGGCAGAAGGTGGAACTACAACCCCAGAAGTCCGAGCGGAACCGGAAGTAAACCGTCATTTTGAACTCTCACCCCGCCTGTCTGCATCTCAGGTAGAGTCTCTGGGGTGCGTGGCTGGTCGGGCGGGCGCCTGGGGCTGTGGTGGAGCCCAAGTCTCGGCAGAAGGTGGAACTACAACCCCAGAAGTCCGAGCGGAACCGGAAGTAAACCGTCATTTTGAACTCCACCCCGGCCTGTCTGCATCTCAGGTAGAGTCTCTGGGTGCGCCGCTGGCGGGGCGGGCACCTGGGGCTGTGGTAGAGCCCCAGGTCTCGGCCGAAGTTGGAACTACAACCCCCAGAAGTCCAAGCGGAACCAGAAGTAAAACCGTCATTTTGAACTCTCACCCCGGCCTGTCTGCATCTCAGGTAGAGTCTCTGGGGTGCGCTGGGCTTGGGCAGGCACCTGGGGGCTGTGGTAGAGCCCCAGGGCTCGGCAGAAGGTGGAACTACAACCCCCAGAAGTCCGAGCGGAAGCGAAGTAAACCGTCATTTTGAACTCTCACCCCCTGTCTGCATCTCAGGTAGAGTCTCTGGGGTGGCGCTGGCCGGTGGGCGCCTGGGGCTGTGGTAGAGCCCCAGGTCTCGGCAGAAGGTGGAACTACAAACCCCAGAAGTCCGAGCGGAACCGGAAGTAAACCGTCATTTTGAACTCTCACCCTGCCTGTCTGCATCCTAGTAGAGTCTCTGGGGTGTCGGCTGGCCGACGGGCGCCTGGGGCTGTGGTAGAGCCCCAGGTCTCGGCAGAAGGTGGGAACTACCAAACCCCAGAAGTCCGAGAGAACCGAAGTAAACCCGTCATTTTGAACTCCTCACCCCGGCCTGCTCTGCATCTTAGGTAGAGTCTCTGGGGTGCGCGGCTGGCTGGGCGGGCGCCTGGGGCTGTGGTAGAGCCCCAGGTCTCGGCAGAAGGTGGAACTACAACCCCAGAAGTCCGAGCGGAACCGAAGTAAACCGTCATTTTGAACTCACACCCCGGTCTGCCTGCATCTCAGGTAGAGTCCCTGGGGTGCGCGGCTGGCTCGGGCAGGCGCCTGGGGCTGTGGTAGAGCCCCAGGTCTCGGCAGAAGGTGGAACTACAACCCCCAGAAGTCCGAGCGGAACCGGAAGTAAACCGTCATTTTGAACTCTCACCCCGGCCTGTCTGCATCTCAGGTAGAGTCTCTGGGGTGCGGGCTGGCCGGCGGGCGCCTGGGGCTGTGGTAGAGCCCCAGGTCTCGGCAGAAGGTGGAACTACAACCCCAGAAGTTCGAGCAGAACCGGAAGTAAACCGTCATTTTGAACTCTCACCCCGGCCTGTCTGCATCCTAGGTAGAGGCTCTGGGGTGCGCGGCTGGGCGGGCGGGCGCCTGGGGCTGTGGTAGAGCCCAGGTCTCGGCAGAAGGTGGAACTACAACCCCCAGAAGTCCGAGCGGAACCGAAGTAAACCGTCATTTTGAACTCTCACCCCGGCCTGTCTGCATCTCAGTTGAGTCTCTGGGGGGCTGGCGGGGGGGCGCCTGGGCTGTGGTAGAGCCCCAGGTCTCGGCAGAAGGTGGGAACTACAACCCCCAGGAAGTCCGAGCGAACCGGAAGTAAACCATTTTGAACTCACACCGGGTGCGTGCATCTCCGTAGAGTCTCTGGGGTGCGCTGGCTGATCGGGGTGGGCTGCCTGGGGGCTGTGGTAGAGCCCTAGGTCTCGGCAGAAGGTGGAACTACAACCCTAGAAGTCCGAGCGGAACCGGGGAAGTAAACCGTCATTTTGAACTCTCACCCGGCCTGTCTGCATCTCAGGTAGAGTCTCTGGGGTGCGCGGCTGGCCGGGCGGGCGCCTGGGGGCTGTGGTGGAGCCCCAGGTCTCGGCAGAAGGTGGAACTACAACCCCCAGAAGTCCGAGCGGAACCGGAAGTAAACCGTCATTTTGAACTCTCACCCCGGCCTGTCTGCATCTCAGGTAGAGTCTCTGGGGTGCGCTGGCTGGCAGGCGCCTGGGGCTGTGGTAGAGCCCCAGGTCTCAGCAGAAGGGTGGAACTACAACCCCAGAAGTCCGAGCGGAACCGGAAGTAAACCGTCATTTTGAACTCTCACCCCGCCTGCCTGCATCTCAGGTAGAGTCTCTGGGATGTGCGGCTGGCCGGGCGGGCGCCTGGGGCTGTGGTAGAGCCCCAGGTCTCGGCAGAAGGTGGAACTACAACCCCAGAAGTCCGAGCGGAACCGGAAGTAAACCATCATTTTGAACTCTCACCCTGGCCTGCCTGCATCTCAGGTAGAGTCTCTGGGGTGCTGGCTGGCGGGCACCTGGGGCTGTGGTAGAGCCCCAGGTCTCGGCAGAAGGTGGAACTACAACCCCCAGAAGTCCGAGCGGAACCGGAAGTAAACCGTCATTTTGAACTCACACCCGGCCTGTCTGCATCTCAGGTAGAGTCTCTGGGGTGCGCTAGGCGGGCGGGCGCCTGGGGCTGTGGTAGAGCCCCAGGTCTCGGCAGAAGGTGGAACTACAACCCCCAGAAGTCCGAGCGGAACCGGAAGTAAACCGTCATTTTGAACTCTCACCCCGGCCTGGCTGCATCTCAGGTAGAGTCCCTGGGTGCCGCTGGCGGGTGGGCGCCTGGGGCTGTGGTAGAGCCCCAGGTCTCGGCAGAAGGTGGAACTACAACCCCAGAAGTCCGAGCGGAACCGGAAGTAAACCGTCATTTTGAACTCTCACCCCGGCCTGTCTGCATCTCTAGGTAGAGTCTCTGGGATGCGCGGCTGGCCGGGCGGGCACCTGGGGCTGTGGTAGAGCCCCAGGTCTCGGCAGAAGGTGGAACTACAACCCCCAGAAGTCCGAGCGGAACCGGAAGTAAACCGTCATTTTGAACTCTCACCCCGGCCTGTCTGCATCTCAGGTAGAGTCTCTGGGGTGCGCGGCTGGCGGGCGGGCGCCTGGGGCTGTGGTAGAGCCCCAGGTCTCGGCAGAAGGTGGAACTACAACCCCAGAAGTCCGGAAGCGAACCGAAGTAAAACCATCATTTTGAACTCTCACCCCGGCCTGTCCGCATCTCAGGTAGAGTCTCTGGGGTCGCGGCTGGCGGGTGGGCGCCTGGGCTGTGGTAGAGCCCCCAGGTCTCGGCAGAAGGTGGAACTACAACCCCCAGAAGTCCGAGCGGAACCGAAGTAAACCATCATTTTGAACTCTCACCCCGGCCTGCCTGCATCTCTGGTAGAGTCTCTGGGGTGCGCGTGGCCGGGCGGGCGCCTGGGGCTGTGGTAGAGCCCCTAGGTCTCGGCAGAAGGTGGAACTACAACCCCCAGAAGTCCGAGCTGGAACCGGAAGTAAACCGTCATTTTGAACTCCCACCCCGGCCTGTCTGCATCTCAGGTAGAGTCTCTGGGGTGTGCGGCTGGTGGGCGGGCGCCTGGGGCTGTGGTAGAGCCCCAGGTCTCGGCAGAAGGTGGAACTACAACCCCCAGAAGTCCGAGCGGAACCGGAAGTAAACCATCATTTTGAACTCTCACCCCGCCTGTCTGCATCCCAGGTAGAGTCTCTGGGGTGCGGCTGGCCGGGCGGGCGCCTGGGGCTGTGGTAGAGCCCCAGGTCTCGGCAGAAGGTGGAACTACAACCCCCAGAAGTCCGAGCGGAACCGGAAGTAAACCGTCATTTTGAACTCACACCCCGGCCTGTCTGCATCTCAGGTAGAGTCTCTGGGGTGCGCGGCTGGCCGGGCGGGCGCCTGGGGCTGTGGTAGAGCCCCAGGTCTCGGCAGAAGGTGGAACTACAACCCCCAGAAGTCCGAGCGGAACCGGAAGTAAACCGTCATTTTGAACTCTCACCCCGGCCTGTCTGCATCTCAGGTAGAGTCTCTGGGGTGCGGCTGGCGGGCGGGCGCCTGGGGCTGTGGTAGAGCCCCAGGTCTCGGCAGAAGGTGGAACTACAACCCCCAGAAGTCCGAGCGGAACCGGAAGTAAACCCGTCATTTTGAACTCTCACCCCGGCCTGTCTGCATCTCAGGTAGAGTCTCTGGGGTGCGCTGGCTGGCCGGGCGGGCGCCTGGGGCTGTGGTAGAGCCCCAGGTCTCGGCAGAAGGTGGAACTACAACCCCCCAGAAGTCCGAGCGGAACCGAAGTAAACCGTCATTTTGAACCTCACCCCGCCTGTCTGCATCTCAGGTAGAGTGCCTGGGGGGTGCGGTGGCTGGGCGGGCGCCTGGGGCTGTGGTAGAGCCCCAGGGTCTCGGCAGAAGGTGGAACTACAACCCCAGAAGTCCGAGCGGAACCGGAAGTAAACCGTCATTTTGAACTCTCACCCCGCCTGTCTGCATCTCAGGTAGAGTCTCTGGGGTGCGCGGCTGGCGGGCGGGCGCCTGGGGCTGTGGTAGAGCCCCAGGTCTCGGCAGAAGGTGGAACTACAACCCCAGAAGTCCGAGCGGAACCGAAGTAAACCGTCATTTTGAACTCTCACCCCGCCTGTCTGCATCTCAGGTAGAGTCTCTGGGGTGCGCGGCTGGCCGGGCGGGCGCCTGGGGCTGTGGTAGAGCCCCAGGTCTCGGCAGAAGGTGGAACTACAACCCCCAGAAGTCCGAGCGGAACCGAAGTAAACCGTCATTTTGAACTCTCACCCCGCCTGCCTGCATCTCAGGTAGAGTCTCTGGGGTGCGCGGCTGGCCGGGCGGGCGCCTGGGGCTGTGGTAGAGCCCCAGGTCTCGGCAGAAGGTGGAACTACAACCCCCAGAAGTCCGAGCGGAACCGGAAGTAAACCGTCATTTTGAA
Organism: Cryptotis parvus; assembly: GCA_021461705.1. Classification (NCBI taxonomy): domain Eukaryota; kingdom Metazoa; phylum Chordata; class Mammalia; order Eulipotyphla; family Soricidae; genus Cryptotis; species Cryptotis parvus. Next base: position 30,431 of record JAJIBD010000901.1, on the reverse strand, counting down.
CTCTCACCCCGGCCTGTCTGCATCTCAGGTAGAGTCTCTGGGGTGCGCGGCTGGGCCGGGCGGGCGCCTGGGGCTGTGGTAGAGCCCCAGGTCTCGGCAGAAGGTGGAACTACAACCCCCAGAAGTCCGAGCGGAACCGGAAGTAAACCGTCATTTTGAACTCACACCCCGGCCTGCCTGCATCTCAGGTAGAGTCTCTGGGGTGCGGCTGGGCGGGTGGGCGCCTGGGGCTGTGGTAGAGCCCCAGGTCTCGGCAGAAGGTGGAACTACAACCCCCAGAAGTCCGAGCGGAACCGAAGCTAAACCGTCATTTTGAACTCTCACCCCGGCCTGTCTGCATCTCAGGTAGAGTCCCTGGGGTGCGGCTGGCGGGCGGGCGCCTGGGGCTGTGGTAGAGCCCCAGGTCTCGGCAGAAGGTGGAACTACAACCCCCAGAAGTCCGAGCGGAACCGAAGTAAACCGTCATTTTGAACTCTCACCCCGGCCTGTCTGCATCTCAGGTAGAGTCTCTGGGGTGCGCGCTGGCCGGGGGGCGCCTGGGGCTGTGGTAGAGCCCCAGGTCTCGGCAGAAGGTGGAACTACAACCCCCAGAAGTCCGAAGCGGAACGGAAGTAAACCATCATTTTGAACTCTCACCCCGGCCTGTCTGCATCTCATGTAGAGGTCTCTGGGGTGCGCGGCTGGCGGGCGGGCGCCTGGGGCTGTGGTAGAGCCCCAGGTCTCGGCAGAAGGTGGAACTACAACCCCCAGAAGTCCGAAAGGAACCGGAAGTAAACCGTCATTTTGAACTCTCACCCGGCCTGTCTGCATCTCAGGTAGAGTCTCTGGGGTGCGCGCTGGCGGGTAGGGCGCCTGGGGCTGTGGTAGAGCCCCAGGTCTCGGCAGAAGGTGGAACTACAACCCCCAGAAGTCCGAGCGGAACCGGAAGTAAACCGTCATTTTGAACTCTCACCCCGCCTGTCTGCATCTCAGGTAGAGTCTCTGGGGTGCGGCTGGCCGGGCGGGCGCCTGGGGCTGTGGTAGAGCCCCAGGTCTCGGCAGAAGGTGGAACTACAACCCCCAGAAGTCCGAGCGGAACCGGAAGTAAACCGTCATTTTGAACTCTCACCCCGCCTGCCTGCATCTCAGGTAGAGTCTCTGGGGGCTGTGCCGGGCGGGCGCCTGGGGCTGTGGTAGAGCCCCAGGTCTCGGCAGAAGGTGGAACTACAACCCCAAGAAGTCCGAGCGGAACCGGAAGTAAAACCATCATTTTGAACTCTCACCCCGCCTGCCTGCATCTCAGGTAGAGTCTCTGGGGTGCGCGGCTGGCCGGGGGGCGCCTGGGGCTGTGGTAGAGCCCCAGGTCTCGGCAGAAGGTGGAACTACAACCCCCAGAAGTCCGAGCGGAACCGGAAGTAAACCGTCATTTTGAACTCTCACCCCGCCTGTCTGCATCTCAGGTAGAGTCTCTGGGGTGCGCGGCTGGCCGGGCGGGCGCCTGGGGCTGTGGTAGAGCCCCAGGTCTCGCGCAGAAGGTGGAACTACAACCCCCAGAAGTCCGACAGGAACCGGAAGTAAACCGTCATTTTGAACTCTCACCCCGGCCTGTCTGCATCTCAGGTAGAGTCTCTGGGGTGCGCGGTTCGCGGGCGCCTGGGGCTGTGGTAGAGCCCCAGGTCTCGGCAGAAGGTGGAACTACAACCCCCAGAAGTCCGAGCGGAACCGGAAGTAAACCGTCATTTTGAACTCTCACCCCGCCTGCCTGCATCTCAGGTAGAGTCTCTGGGGTGTGCGGCTGGCGGGCGGGCGCCTGGGGCTGTGGTAGAGCCCCAGGTCTCGGCAGAAGGTGGAACTACAACCCCCAGAAGTCCGAGCGGAACCGGAAGTAAACCGTCATTTTGAACTCACCCCCGGCCTGCCTGCATCTCAGGTAGAGTCTCTGGGGTGCGCGTGGCGGGCGGGCGCCTGGGGCTGTGGTAGAGCCCCAGGTCTCGGCAGAAGGTGGAACTACAACCCCCAGAAGTCCGAGCGGAACCGGAAGTAAACCGTCATTTTGAACTCTCACCCCGGCCTGTCTGCATCTCAGGTAGAGTCTCTGGGGTGCGCGGCTGGCCGGGCGGGCGCCTGGGGCTGTGGTAGAGCCCCAGGTCTCGGCAGAAGGTGGAACTACAACCCCCAGAAGTCCGAGCGGAACCGGAAGTAAACCGTCATTTTGAACTCACACCCCGCCTGTCTGCATCTCAGGTAGAGTCTCTGGGGTGTGCGCTGGCGGGGGCGGGCCTGGGGCTGTGGTAGAGCCCCAGGTCTCGGCAGAAGGTGGAACTACAACCCCCAGAAGTCCGAGCGGAACGGAAGTAAACCGTCATTTTGAACTCTCACCCGGCCTGTCTGCATCTCAGGTAGAGTCTCTGGGGTGCGCTGGCTGGTGGGCGCCTGGGGCTGTGGTAGAGCCCCAGGTCTCGGCAGAAGGTGGAACTACAACCCCCAGAAGTCCGAGCGGAACCGGAAGTAAACCGTCATTTTGAACTCTCACCCCGGCCTGTCTGCATCTCAGGTAGAGTCTCTGGGGTGCGCGGCTGGCCGGGCGGGCGCCTGGGGCTGTGGTAGAGCCCCAGGTCTCGGCAGAAGGTGGAACTACAACCCCCAGAAGTCCGAGCGGAACCGGAAGTAAACCGTCATTTTGAACTCTCACCCCGGCCTGCCTGCATCTCAGGTAGAGTCTCTGGGGTGCGCGGCTGGCCGGGCGGGCGCCTGGGGCTGTGGTAGAGCCCCAGGTCTCGGCAGAAGGTGGAACTACAACCCCCAGAAGTCCGAGCGGAACCGGAAAGTAAACCGTCATTTTGAACTCTCACCCCGGCCTGTCTGCATCTCAGGTAGAGTCTCTGGGGTGCGCGGCTGGCCGGGCGGGCGCCTGGGGCTGTGGTAGAGCCCCAGGTCTCGGCAGAAGGTGGAACTACAACCCCCAGAAGTCCGAGCGGAACCGGAAGTAAACCGTCATTTTGAACTCTCACCCCCGGCCTGTCTGCATCTCAGGTAGAGTCTCTGGGGTGCGCGGCTGGCCGGGCGGGCGCCTGGGGCTGTGGTAGAGCCCCAGGTCTCGGCAGAAGGTGGAACTACAACCCCCAGAAGTCCGAGCGGAACCGGAAGTAAACCGTCATTTTGAACTCTCACCCCGGCCTGTCTGCATCTCAGGTAGAGTCTCTGGGGTGCGGCTGGCGGGGCGGGCGCCTGGGGCTGTGGTAGAGCCCCAGGTCTCGGCAGAAGGTGGAACTACAACCCCCAGAAGTCCGAGCGGAACCGGAAGTAAACCGTCATTTTGAACTCTCACCCCGGCCTGTCTGCATCTCAGGTAGAGTCTCTGGGGTGCGCTGGCTGGGCGGGCGCCTGGGGCTGTGGTAGAGCCCCAGGTCTCGGCAGAAGGTGGAACTACAACCCCCCAGAAGTCCGAGCGGAACCGAAGTAAACCGTCATTTTGAACTCTCACCCCGGCCTGTCTGCATCTCAGGTAGAGTCTCTGGGGTGCGCGCTGGCGGGGCGGGCGCCTGGGGCTGTGGTAGAGCCCCAGGTCTCGGCAGAAGGTGGAACTACAACCCCCAGAAGTCCGAGCGGAACCGGAAGTAAACCGTCATTTTGAACTCTCACCCCGGCCTGTCTGCATCTCAGGTAGAGTCTCTGGGGTGCGCGGCTGGCGCGGGCGGGCGCCTGGGGCTGTGGTAGAGCCCCAGGTCTCGGCAGAAGGTGGAACTACAACCCCCAGAAGTCCGAGCGGAACCGGAAGTAAACCGTCATTTTGAACTCTCACCCCGGCCTGTCTGCATCCCAGGTAGAGTCTCTGGGGTGCGCGGCTGGCGGGCGGGCGCCTGGGGCTGTGGTAGAGCCCCCAGGTCTCGGCAGAAGGTGGAACTACAACCCCCAGAAGTCCGAGCGGAACCGGAAGTAAACCGTCATTTTGAACTCTCACCCCGGCCTGTCTGCATCTCAGGTAGAGTCTCTGGGGTGCGCGCTGGCCGGGCGGGCGCCTGGGGCTGTGGTAGAGCCCCAGGTCTCGGCAGAAGGTGGAACTACAACCCCCAGAAGTCCGAGCGGAACCGGAAGTAAACCGTCATTTTGAACTCTCACCCCGCCTGTCTGCATCTCAGGTAGAGTCTCTCTGGGGTGCGCTGGCTGGCGGGCGGGCGCCTGGGGTGGTAGAGCCCCAGGTCTCGGCAGAAGGTGGAACTACAACCCCCAGAAGTCCGAGCGGAACCGGAAGTAAACCGTCATTTTGAACTCTCACCCCGGCCTGCCTGCATCTCAGGTAGAGTCTCTGGGGTGCGGGCTGGCCGGGCGGGCGCCTGGGGCTGTGGTAGAGCCCCAGGTCTCGGCAGAAGGTGGAACTACAACCCCAGGAAGTCCGAGCGGAACCGGAAGTAAACCGTCATTTTGAACTCTCACCCGGCCTGTCTGCATCTCAGGTAGAGTCTCTGGGGTGCGGCTGGCGGGCGGGCGCCTGGGGCTGTGGTAGAGCCCCAGGTCTCGGCAGAAGGTGGAACTACAACCCCCAGAAGTCCGAGCGGAACCGGAAGTAAACCGTCATTTTGAACTCTCACCCCGGCCTGCCTGCATCTCAGGTAGAGTCTCTGGGGTGCGCTGGCCGGGCGGGCGCCTGGGGCTGTGGTAGAGCCCCAGGTCTCGGCAGAAGGTGGAACTACAACCCCCAGAAGTCCGAGCGGAACCGGAAGTAAACCGTCATTTTGAACTCTCACCCCGGCCTGCCTGCATCTCAGGTAGAGTCTCTGGGTGTGCGCGCTGGCCGGGCGGGCGCCTGGGGCTGTGGTAGAGCCCCAGGTCTCGGCAGAAGGTGGAACTACAACCCCCAGAAGTCCGAGCGGAACCGGAAGTAAACCGTCATTTTGAACTCTCACCCCGGCCTGTCTGCATCTCTAGGTAGAGTCTCTGGGGTGCTGCGGCTGGCCGGGCGGGCGCCTGGGGCTGTGGTAGAGCCCCAGGTCTCGGCAGAAGGTGGAACTACAACCCCCAGAAGTCCGAGCGGAACCGGAAGTAAACCGTCATTTTGAACTCTCACCCCGCCTGCCTGCATCTCAGGTAGAGTCTCTGGGGTGCGGGGCTGGCCGGGCGGGCGCCTGGGGCTGTGGTAGAGCCCCAGGTCTCGGCAGAAGGTGGAACTACAACCCCCAGAAGTCCGAGCGGAACCGGAAGTAAACCGTCATTTTGAACTCTCACCCCGCCTGCCTGCATCTCAGGTAGAGTCTCTGGGGTGCGCGGCTGGCCGGGCGGGCGCCTGGGGCTGTGGTAGAGCCCCAGGTCTCGGCAGAAGGTGGAACTACAACCCCCAGAAGTCCGAGCGGAACCGGAAGTAAACCGTCATTTTGAACTCTCACCCCGGCCTGCCTGCATCTCAGGTAGAGTCTCTGGGGTGCGCGCTGGCCGGGCGGGCGCCTGGGGCTGTGGTAGAGCCCCAGGTCTCGGCAGAAGGTGGAACTACAACCCCAGAAGTCCGAGCGGAACCGGAAGTAAACCGTCATTTTGAACTCTCACCCGGCCTGCCTGCATCTCAGGTAGAGTCTCTGGGGTGCGGCTGGCCGGGCGGGCGCCTGGGGCTGTGGTAGAGCCCCAGGTCTCGGCAGAAGGTGGAACTACAACCCCCAGAAGTCCGAGCGGAACCGGAAGTAAACCGTCATTTTGAACTCTCACCCCGGCCTGCCTGCATCTCAGGTAGAGTCTCTGGGGTGCGCGGCTGGCCGGGCGGGCGCCTGGGGCTGTGGTAGAGCCCCAGGTCTCGGCAGAAGGTGGAACTACAACCCCCAGAAGTCCGAGCGGAACCGGAAGTAAACCGTCATTTTGAACTCTCACCCCGGCCTGCCTGCATCCCAGGTAGAGTCTCTGGGGTGCGGGCTGGCCGGGCGGGCGCCTGGGGCTGTGGTAGAGCCCCAGGTCTCGGCAGAAGGTGGAACTACAACCCCCAGAAGTCCGAGCGGAACCGGAAGTAAACCGTCATTTTGAACTCTCACCCGGCCTGCCTGCATCTCAGGTAGAGTCTCTGGGGTGCGCGGCTGGCGGGCGGGCGCCTGGGGCTGTGGTAGAGCCCCAGGTCTCGGCAGAAGGTGGAACTACAACCCCAGAAGTCCGAGCGGAACCGGAAGTAAACCGTCATTTTGAACTCTCACCCCGGCCTGCCTGCATCTCAGGTAGAGTCTCTGGGGTGCGCCGTGGCCTGGCGGGCGCCTGGGGCTGTGGTAGAGCCCCAGGTCTCGGCAGAAGGTGGAACTACAACCCCCAGAAGTCCGAGCGGAACCGGAAGTAAACCGTCATTTTGAACTCTCACCCCGCCTGCCTGCATCTCAGGTAGAGTCTCTGGGGTGCGGCTGGCGGGCGGGCGCCTGGGGCTGTGGTAGAGCCCCAGGTCTCGGCAGAAGGTGGAACTACAACCCCCAGAAGTCCGAGCGGAACCGGAAGTAAACCGTCATTTTGAACTCTCACCCGGCCTGCCTGCATCTCAGGTAGAGTCTCTGGGGTGCGCGGCTGGCGGGGCGGGCGCCTGGGGCTGTGGTAGAGCCCCAGGTCTCGGCAGAAGGTGGAACTACAACCCCCAGAAGTCCGAGCGGAACCGGAAGTAAACCGTCATTTTGAACTCTCACCCGGCCTGCCTGCATCTCAGGTAGAGTCTCTGGGGTGCGCGGCTGGCCGGGCGGGCGCCTGGGGCTGTGGTAGAGCCCCAGGTCTCGGCAGAAGGTGGAACTACAACCCCAGAAGTCCGAGCGGAACCGGAAGTAAACCGTCATTTTGAACTCTCACCCGGCCTGCCTGCATCTCAGGTAGAGTCTCTGGGGTGCGCGGCTGGCGGGCGGGCGCCTGGGGCTGTGGTAGAGCCCCAGGTCTCGGCAGAAGGTGGAACTACAACCCCCAGAAGTCCGAGCGGAACCGGAAGTAAACCGTCATTTTGAACTCTCACCCCGGCCTGCCTGCATCTCAGGTAGAGTCTCTGGGGTGCGCGGCTGGCCGGGCGGGCGCCTGGGGCTGTGGTAGAGCCCCAGGTCTCGGCAGAAGGTGGAACTACAACCCCCAGAAGTCCGAGCGGAACCGGAAGTAAACCGTCATTTTGAACTCTCACCCCGGCCTGCCTGCATCTCAGGTAGAGTCTCTGGGGTGCGCGGCTGGCCGGGCGGGCGCCTGGGGCTGTGGTAGAGCCCCAGGTCTCGGCAGAAGGTGGAACTACAACCCCCAGAAGTCCGAGCGGAACCGGAAGTAAACCGTCATTTTGAACTCTCACCCCGGCCTGTCTGCATCTCAGGTAGAGTCTCTGGGGTGCGCGGCTGGCCGGGCGGGCGCCTGGGGCTGTGGTAGAGCCCCAGGTCTCGGCAGAAGGTGGAACTACAACCCCAGAAGTCCGAGCGGAACCGGAAGTAAACCGTCATTTTGAACTCTCACCCCGGCCTGCCTGCATCTCAGGTAGAGTCTCTGGGGTGCGCGGCTGGCCGGGCGGGCGCCTGGGGCTGTGGTAGAGCCCCAGGTCTCGGCAGAAGGTGGAACTACAACCCCCAGAAGTCCGAGCGGAACCGGAAGTAAACCGTCATTTTGAACTCTCACCCCGGCCTGCCTGCATCTCAGGTAGAGTCTCTGGGGTGCGCGGCTGGCCGGGCGGGCGCCTGGGGCTGTGGTAGAGCCCCAGGTCTCGGCAGAAGGTGGAACTACAACCCCCAGAAGTCCGAGCGGAACCGGAAGTAAACCGTCATTTTGAACTCTCACCCGGCCTGCCTGCATCTCAGGTAGAGTCTCTGGGGTGCGCGGCTGGCCGGGCGGGCGCCTGGGGCTGTGGTAGAGCCCCAGGTCTCGGCAGAAGGTGGAACTACAACCCCCAGAAGTCCGAGCGGAACCGGAAGTAAACCGTCATTTTGAACTCTCACCCCGGCCTGCCTGCATCTCAGGTAGAGTCTCTGGGGGGCTGGCCGGGCGGGCGCCTGGGGCTGTGGTAGAGCCCCAGGTCTCGGCAGAAGGTGGAACTACAACCCCCAGAAGTCCGAGCGGAACCGGAAGTAAACCGTCATTTTGAACTCTCACCCCGGCCTGCCTGCATCTCAGGTAGAGTCTCTGGGGTGCGCCGCTGGCGGGCGGGCGCCTGGGGCTGTGGTAGAGCCCCAGGTCTCGGCAGAAGGTGGAACTACAACCCCCAGAAGTCCGAGCGGAACCGGAAGTAAACCGTCATTTTGAACTCTCACCCCGGCCTGCCTGCATCTCAGGTAGAGTCTCTGGGGTGCGCTGGCGGGCGGGCGCCTGGGGCTGTGGTAGAGCCCCAGGTCTCGGCAGAAGGTGGAACTACAACCCCCAGAAGTCCGAGCGGAACCGGAAGTAAACCGTCATTTTGAACTCTCACCCCGGCCTGCCTGCATCTCAGGTAGAGTCTCTGGGGTGCGCGGCTGGCCGGGCGGGCGCCTGGGGCTGTGGTAGAGCCCCAGGTCTCGGCAGAAGGTGGAACTACAACCCCCAGAAGTCCGAGCGGAACCGGAAGTAAACCGTCATTTTGAACTCTCACCCCGGCCTGCCTGCATCTCAGGTAGAGTCTCTGGGGTGCGCGGCTGGCCGGGCGGGCGCCTGGGGCTGTGGTAGAGCCCCAGGTCTCGGCAGAAGGTGGAACTACAACCCCCCAGAAGTCCGAGCGGAACCGGAAGTAAACCGTCATTTTGAACTCTCACCCCGGCCTGCCTGCATCTCAGGTAGAGTCTCTGGGGGCTGCGCCGCGGCGGGCGCCTGGGGCTGTGGTAGAGCCCCAGGTCTCGGCAGAAGGTGGAACTACAACCCCAGAAGTCCGAGCGGAACCGGAAGTAAACCGTCATTTTGAACTCTCACCCCGGCCTGCCTGCATCTCAGGTAGAGTCTCTGGGGTGCGCGGCTGGCCGGGCGGGCGCCTGGGGCTGTGGTAGAGCCCCAGGTCTCGGCAGAAGGTGGAACTACAACCCCCAGAAGTCCGAGCGGAACCGGAAGTAAACCGTCATTTTGAACTCTCACCCCGGCCTGCCTGCATCTCAGGTAGAGTCTCTGGGGTGCGCGGCTGGCCGGGCGGGCGCCTGGGGCTGTGGTAGAGCCCCAGGTCTCGGCAGAAGGTGGAACTACAACCCCCCAGAAGTCCGAGCGGAACCGAAGTAAACCGTCATTTTGAACTCTCACCCCGGCCTGTCTGCATCTCAGGTAGAGTCTCTGGGGTGCGCGGCTGGCCGGGCGGGCGCCTGGGGCTGTGGTAGAGCCCCAGGTCTCGGCAGAAGGTGGAACTACAACCCCCCAGAAGTCGAGCGGAACCGGAAGTAAACCGTCATTTTGAACTCTCACCCCGGCCTGCCTGCATCCCAGGTAGAGTCTCTGGGGTGCGCGGCTGGCCGGGCGGGCGCCTGGGGCTGTGGTAGAGCCCCAGGTCTCGGCAGAAGGTGGAACTACAACCCCCAGAAGTCCGAGCGGAACCGGAAGTAAACCGTCATTTTGAACTCTCACCCCGGCCTGCCTGCATCTCAGGTAGAGTCTCTGGGGTGCGCGGCTGGCCGGGCGGGCGCCTGGGGCTGTGGTAGAGCCCCAGGTCTCGGCAGAAGGTGGAACTACAACCCCCAGAAGTCGAGCGGAACCGGAAGTAAACCGTCATTTTGAACTCTCACCCCGGCCTGCCTGCATCTCAGGTAGAGTCTCTGGGGTGCGCGGCTGGCCGGGCGGGCGCCTGGGGCTGTGGTAGAGCCCCAGGTCTCGGCAGAAGGTGGAACTACAACCCCCAGAAGTCCGAGCGGAACCGGAAGTAAACCGTCATTTTGAACTCTCACCCCGGCCTGCCTGCATCTCAGGTAGAGTCTCTGGGGTGCGCGGCTGGCGGGCGGGCGCCTGGGGCTGTGGTAGAGCCCCAGGTCTCGGCAGAAGGTGGAACTACAACCCCCAGAAGTCCGAGCGGAACCGGAAGTAAACCGTCATTTTGAACTCTCACCCCGGCCTGCCTGCATCTCAGGTAGAGTCTCTGGGGTGCGCCGCTGGCCGGGCGGGCGCCTGGGGCTGTGGTAGAGCCCCAGGTCTCGGCAGAAGGTGGAACTACAACCCCCAGAAGTCCGAGCGGAACCGGAAGTAAACCGTCATTTTGAACTCTCACCCGGCCTGCCTGCATCTCAGGTAGAGTCTCTGGGGTGCGCGGCTGGCCGGGCGGGCGCCTGGGGCTGTGGTAGAGCCCCAGGTCTCGGCAGAAGGTGGAACTACAACCCCCAGAAGTCCGAGCGGAACCGGAAGTAAACCGTCATTTTGAACTCTCACCCCGGCCTGCCTGCATCTCAGGTAGAGTCTCTGGGGTGCTTGCGGCTGGCGGGCGGGCGCCTGGGGCTGTGGTAGAGCCCCAGGTCTCGGCAGAAGGTGGAACTACAACCCCCAGAAGTCCGAGCGGAACCGGAAGTAAACCGTCATTTTGAACTCTCACCCCGGCCTGCCTGCATCTCAGGTAGAGTCTCTGGGGTGCGCGGCTGGCCGGGCGGGCGCCTGGGGCTGTGGTAGAGCCCCAGGTCTCGGCAGAAGGTGGAACTACAACCCCCAGAAGTCCGAGCGGAACCGGAAGTAAACCGTCATTTTGAACTCTCACCCCGGCCTGCCTGCATCTCAGGTAGAGTCTCTGGGGTGCGCGCTGGCCGGGCGGGCGCCTGGGGCTGTGGTAGAGCCCCAGGTCTCGGCAGAAGGTGGAACTACAACCCCCAGAAGTCCGAGCGGAACCGGGAGTAAACCGTCATTTTGAACTCTCACCCGGCCTGCCTGCATCTCAGGTAGAGTCTCTGGGGTGCGCGGCTGGCGGGCGGGCGCCTGGGGCTGTGGTAGAGCCCCAGGTCTCGGCAGAAGGTGGAACTACAACCCCCAGAAGTCCGAGGCGGAACCGGAAGTAAACCGTCATTTTGAACTCTCACCCCGGCCTGCCTGCATCTCAGGTAGAGTCTCTGGGGTGCGCGGCTGGCCGGGCGGGCGCCTGGGGCTGTGGTAGAGCCCCAGGTCTCGGCAGAAGGTGGAACTACAACCCCCAGAAGTCCGAGCGGAACCGGAAGTAAACCGTCATTTTGAACTCTCACCCCGGCCTGCCTGCATCCCAGGTAGAGTCTCTGGGGTGCGCGGCTGGCCGGGGCGGGCGCCTGGGGCTGTGGTAGAGCCCCAGGTCTCGGCAGAAGGTGGAACTACAACCCCCAGAAGTCCGAGCGGAACCGGAAGTAAACCGTCATTTTGAACTCTCACCCCGGCCTGCCTGCATCTCAGGTAGAGTCTCTGGGGTGCGCGGCTGGCGGGCGGGCGCCTGGGGCTGTGGTAGAGCCCCAGGTCTCGGCAGAAGGTGGAACTACAACCCCCAGAAGTCCGAGCGGAACCGGAAGTAAACCGTCATTTTGAACTCTCACCCCGGCCTGCCTGCATCTCAGGTAGAGTCTCTGGGGTGCGGCTGGCCGGGCGGGCGCCTGGGGCTGTGGTAGAGCCCCAGGTCTCGGCAGAAGGTGGAACTACAACCCCCCAGAAGTCCGAGCGGAACCGGAAGTAAACCGTCATTTTGAACTCTCACCCCGGCCTGCCTGCATCTCAGGTAGAGTCTCTGGGGTGCGCGGCTGGCCGGCGGGCGCCTGGGGCTGTGGTAGAGCCCCAGGTCTCGGCAGAAGGTGGAACTACAACCCCCAGAAGTCCGAGCGGAACCGGAAGTAAACCGTCATTTTGAACTCTCACCCCGGCCTGCCTGCATCTCAGGTAGAGTCTCTGGGGTGCGCGGCTGGCCGGGCGGGCGCCTGGGGCTGTGGTAGAGCCCCAGGTCTCGGCAGAAGGTGGAACTACAACCCCCAGAAGTCCGAGCGGAACCGGAAGTAAACCGTCATTTTGAACTCTCACCCGGCCTGCCTGCATCTCAGGTAGAGTCTCTGGGGTGCGCCGCTGGCGGGCGGGCGCCTGGGGCTGTGGTAGAGCCCCAGGTCTCGGCAGAAGGTGGAACTACAACCCCCAGAAGTCCGAGCGGAACCGGAAGTAAACCGTCATTTTGAACTCTCACCCCGGCCTGCCTGCATCTCAGGTAGAGTGTCTGGGGTGCGCGGCTGGCCGGGCGGGCGCCTGGGGCTGTGGTAGAGCCCCAGGTCTCGGCAGAAGGTGGAACTACAACCCCCAGAAGTCCGAGCGGAACCGGAAGTAAACCGTCATTTTGAACTCTCACCCCGGCCTGCCTGCATCCCAGGTAGAGTCTCTGGGGTGCGCGCTGGCGGGCGGGCGCCTGGGGCTGTGGTAGAGCCCCAGGTCTCGGCAGAAGGTGGAACTACAACCCCCAGAAGTCCGAGCGGAACCGGAAGTAAACCGTCATTTTGAACTCTCACCCGGCCTGCCTGCATCTCAGGTAGAGTCTCTGGGGTGCGCGGCTGGCGGGCGGGGCGCCTGGGGCTGTGGTAGAGCCCCAGGTCTCGGCAGAAGGTGGAACTACAACCCCCAGAAGTCCGAGCGGAACCGGAAGTAAACCGTCATTTTGAACTCTCACCCCGGCCTGCCTGCATCTCAGGTAGAGTCTCTGGGGTGCGCGGCTGGCCGGGCGGGCGCCTGGGGCTGTGGTAGAGCCCCAGGTCTCGGCAGAAGGTGGAACTACAACCCCCAGAAGTCCGAGCGGAACCGGAAGTAAACCGTCATTTTGAACTCTCACCCCGGCCTGCCTGCATCCCAGGTAGAGTCTCTGGGGTGCGCGCTGGCCGGGCGGGCGCCTGGGGCTGTGGTAGAGCCCCAGGTCTCGGCAGAAGGTGGAACTACAACCCCCAGAAGTCCGAGCGGAACCGGAAGTAAACCGTCATTTTGAACTCTCACCCGGCCTGCCTGCATCTCAGGTAGAGTCTCTGGGGTGCGCGGCTGGCCGGGCGGGCGCCTGGGGCTGTGGTAGAGCCCCAGGTCTCGGCAGAAGGTGGAACTACAACCCCCAGAAGTCCGAGCGGAACCGGAGGTAAACCGTCATTTTGAACTCTCACCCCGGCCTGCCTGCATCCCAGGTAGAGTCTCTGGGGTGCGCGGCTGGCCGGGCGGGCGCCTGGGGCTGTGGTAGAGCCCCAGGTCTCGGCAGAAGGTGGAACTACAACCCCCAGAAGTCCGAGCGGAACCGGAAGTAAACCGTCATTTTGAACTCTCACCCGGCCTGCCTGCATCTCAGGTAGAGTCTCTGGGGTGCGGCTGGCGGGCGGGCGCCTGGGGCTGTGGTAGAGCCCCAGGTCTCGGCAGAAGGTGGAACTACAACCCCCAGAAGTCAGCGGAACCGGAAGTAAACCGTCATTTTGAACTCTCACCCGGCCTGCCTGCATCTCAGGTAGAGTCTCTGGGGTGCGCGCTGGCCGGGCGGGCGCCTGGGGCTGTGGTAGAGCCCCAGGTCTCGGCAGAAGGTGGAACTACAACCCCCAGAAGTCCGAGCGGAACCGGAAGTAAACCGTCATTTTGAACTCTCACCCGGCCTGCCTGCATCTCAGGTAGAGTCTCTGGGGTGCGCGGCTGGCCGGGCGGGCGCCTGGGGCTGTGGTAGAGCCCCAGGTCTCGGCAGAAGGTGGAACTACAACCCCCAGAAGTCGAGCGGAACCGGAAGTAAACCGTCATTTTGAACTCTCACCCCGGCCTGCCTGCATCTCAGGTAGAGTCTCTGGGGTGCGCGGCTGGCCGGGCGGGCGCCTGGGGCTGTGGTAGAGCCCCAGGTCTCGGCAGAAGGTGGAACTACAACCCCCAGAAGTCGAGCGGAACCGGAAGTAAACCGTCATTTTGAACTCTCACCCCGGCCTGCCTGCATCTCAGGTAGAGTCTCTGGGGTGCGCGCTGGCCGGGCGGGCGCCTGGGGCTGTGGTAGAGCCCCAGGTCTCGGCAGAAGGTGGAACTACAACCCCCAGAAGTCCGAGCGGAACCGGAAGTAAACCGTCATTTTGAACTCTCACCCGGCCTGCCTGCATCTCAGGTAGAGTCTCTGGGGTGCGCGGCTGGCCGGGCGGGCGCCTGGGGCTGTGGTAGAGCCCCAGGTCTCGGCAGAAGGTGGAACTACAACCCCCAGAAGTCGAGCGGAACCGGAAGTAAACCGTCATTTTGAACTCTCACCCGGCCTGCCTGCATCTCAGGTAGAGTCTCTGGGGTGCGCGGCTGGCCGGGCGGGCGCCTGGGGCTGTGGTAGAGCCCCAGGTCTCGGCAGAAGGTGGAACTACAACCCCCAGAAGTCCGAGCGGAACCGGAAGTAAACCGTCATTTTGAACTCTCACCCGGCCTGCCTGCATCTCAGGTAGAGTGTCTGGGGTTGCGGCTGGCGGGCGGGCGCCTGGGGCTGTGGTAGAGCCCCAGGTCTCGGCAGAAGGTGGAACTACAACCCCCAGAAGTCGAGCGGAACCGGAAGTAAACCGTCATTTTGAACTCTCACCCCGGCCTGCCTGCATCTCAGGTAGAGTCTCTGGGGTGCGCGGCTGGCCGGGCGGGCGCCTGGGGCTGTGGTAGAGCCCCAGGTCTCGGCAGAAGGTGGAACTACAACCCCCAGAAGTCCGAGCGGAACCGGAAGTAAACCGTCATTTTGAACTCTCACCCCGGCCTGCCTGCATCTCAGGTAGAGTCTCTGGGGTGCGGGCTGGCCGGGCGGGCGCCTGGGGCTGTGGTAGAGCCCCAGGTCTCGGCAGAAGGTGGAACTACAACCCCCAGAAGTCCGAGCGGAACCGGAAGTAAACCGTCATTTTGAACTCTCACCCCGGCCTGCCTGCATCTCAGGTAGAGTCTCTGGGGTGCGGCTGGCGGGCGGGCGCCTGGGGCTGTGGTAGAGCCCCAGGTCTCGGCAGAAGGTGGAACTACAACCCCCCAGAAGTCCGAGCGGAACCGGAAGTAAACCGTCATTTTGAACTCTCACCCCGGCCTGCCTGCATCTCAGGTAGAGTCTCTGGGGTGCGCGGCTGGCCGGGCGGGCGCCTGGGGCTGTGGTAGAGCCCCAGGTCTCGGCAGAAGGTGGAACTACAACCCCCAGAAGTCCGAGCGGAACCGGAAGTAAACCGTCATTTTGAACTCTCACCCGGCCTGCCTGCATCTCAGGTAGAGTGTCTGGGGTTGCGGCTGGCGGGCGGGCGCCTGGGGCTGTGGTAGAGCCCCAGGTCTCGGCAGAAGGTGGAACTACAACCCCCAGAAGTCCGAGCGGAACCGGAAGTAAACCGTCATTTTGAACTCTCACCCCGGCCTGCCTGCATCTCAGGTAGAGTCTCTGGGGTGCGCTGGCTGGCCGGGCGGGCGCCTGGGGCTGTGGTAGAGCCCCAGGTCTCGGCAGAAGGTGGAACTACAACCCCCAGAAGTCCAAGCGGAACCGGAAGTAAACCGTCATTTTGAACTCTCACCCGGCCTGCCATCTCAGGTAGAGTCTCTGGGGTGCGCTGGCGGGCGGGCGCCTGGGGCTGTGGTAGAGCCCCAGGTCTCGGCAGAAGGTGGAACTACAACCCCCAGAAGTCCGAGCGGAACCGGAAGTAAACCGTCATTTTGAACTCTCACCCCGGCCTGCCTGCATCTCAGGTAGAGTCTCTGGGGTGCGCGGCTGGCCGGGCGGGCGCCTGGGGCTGTGGTAGAGCCCCAGGTCTCGGCAGAAGGTGGAACTACAACCCCCAGAAGTCCGAGCGGAACCGGAAGTAAACCGTCATTTTGAACTCTCACCCCGGCCTGCCTGCATCTCAGGTAGAGTCTCTGGGGTGCGCCGCTGGCGGGCGGGCGCCTGGGGCTGTGGTAGAGCCCCAGGTCTCGGCAGAAGGTGGAACTACAACCCCCCAGAAGTCCGAGCGGAACCGGAAGTAAACCGTCATTTTGAACTCTCACCCCGGCCTGCCTGCATCTCAGGTAGAGTCTCTGGGGTGCGCGCTGGCCGGGCGGGCGCCTGGGGCTGTGGTAGAGCCCCAGGTCTCGGCAGAAGGTGGAACTACAACCCCCAGAAGTCCGAGCGGAACCGGAAGTAAACCGTCATTTTGAACTCTCACCCCGGCCTGCCTGCATCTCAGGTAGAGTCTCTGGGGTGTGCGGCTGGCCGGGCGGGCGCCTGGGGCTGTGGTAGAGCCCCAGGTCTCGGCAGAAGGTGGAACTACAACCCCCCAGAAGTCCGAGCGGAACCGGAAGTAAACCGTCATTTTGAACTCTCACCCCGGCCTGCCTGCATCTCAGGTAGAGTCTCTGGGGTGCGCGGCTGGCCGGGCGGGCGCCTGGGGCTGTGGTAGAGCCCCAGGTCTCGGCAGAAGGTGGAACTACAACCCCCAGAAGTCCGAGCGGAACCGGAAGTAAACCGTCATTTTGAACTCTCACCCCGGCCTGCCTGCATCTCAGGTAGAGTCTCTGGGGTCTTGCGGCTGGCAGGCGGGCGCCTGGGGCTGTGGTAGAGCCCCAGGTCTCGGCAGAAGGTGGAACTACAACCCCCAGAAGTCCGAGCGGAACCGGAAGTAAACCGTCATTTTGAACTCTCACCCCGGCCTGCCTGCATCTCAGGTAGAGTCTCTGGGGTGCGCGCTGGCCGGGCGGGCGCCTGGGGCTGTGGTAGAGCCCCAGGTCTCGGCAGAAGGTGGAACTACAACCCCCCAGAAGTCCGAGCGGAACCGGAAGTAAACCGTCATTTTGAACTCTCACCCCGGCCTGCCTGCATCTCAGGTAGAGTCTCTGGGGTGCGCGGCTGGCGGCGGGCGCCTGGGGCTGTGGTAGAGCCCCAGGTCTCGGCAGAAGGTGGAACTACAACCCCCAGAAGTCCGAGCGGAACCGGAAGTAAACCGTCATTTTGAACTCTCACCCCGGCCTGCCTGCATCTCAGGTAGAGTCTCTGGGGTGCGCGGCTGGCCGGGCGGGCGCCTGGGGCTGTGGTAGAGCCCCAGGTCTCGGCAGAAGGTGGAACTACAACCCCCAGAAGTCGAGCGGAACCGGAAGTAAACCGTCATTTTGAACTCTCACCCGGCCTGCCTGCATCTCAGGTAGAGTCTCTGGGGTGCGCGGCTGGCCGGGCGGGCGCCTGGGGCTGTGGTAGAGCCCCAGGTCTCGGCAGAAGGTGGAACTACAACCCCCAGAAGTCGAGCGGAACCGGAAGTAAACCGTCATTTTGAACTCTCACCCGGCCTGCCTGCATCTCAGGTAGAGTCTCTGGGGTGCGCGCTGGCGGCGGGCGCCTGGGGCTGTGGTAGAGCCCCAGGTCTCGGCAGAAGGTGGAACTACAACCCCCCAGAAGTCCGAGCGGAACCGGAAGTAAACCGTCATTTTGAACTCTCACCCGGCCTGCCTGCATCTCAGGTAGAGTCTCTGGGGTGCGGCTGGCCGGGCGGGCGCCTGGGGCTGTGGTAGAGCCCCAGGTCTCGGCAGAAGGTGGAACTACAACCCCCAGAAGTCCGAGCGGAACCGGAAGTAAACCGTCATTTTGAACTCTCACCCGGCCTGCCTGCATCTCAGGTAGAGTCTCTGGGGTGCGCGGCTGGCCGGGCGGGCGCCTGGGGCTGTGGTAGAGCCCCAGGTCTCGGCAGAAGGTGGAACTACAACCCCCAGAAGTCGAGCGGAACCGGAAGTAAACCGTCATTTTGAACTCTCACCCCGGCCTGCCTGCATCTCAGGTAGAGTCTCTGGGGTGCGCGGCTGGCCGGGCGGGCGCCTGGGGCTGTGGTAGAGCCCCAGGTCTCGGCAGAAGGTGGAACTACAACCCCCAGAAGTCGAGCGGAACCGGAAGTAAACCGTCATTTTGAACTCTCACCCGGCCTGCCTGCATCTCAGGTAGAGTCTCTGGGGTGCGCGGCTGGCCGGGCGGGCGCCTGGGGCTGTGGTAGAGCCCCAGGTCTCGGCAGAAGGTGGAACTACAACCCCCAGAAGTCCGAGCGGAACCGGAAGTAAACCGTCATTTTGAACTCTCACCCGGCCTGCCTGCATCTCAGGTAGAGTCTCTGGGGTGCGGCTGGCGGGCGGGCGCCTGGGGCTGTGGTAGAGCCCCAGGTCTCGGCAGAAGGTGGAACTACAACCCCCAGAAGTCCGAGCGGAACCGGAAGTAAACCGTCATTTTGAACTCTCACCCCGGCCTGCCTGCATCTCAGGTAGAGTCTCTGGGGTGCGCGGCTGGCGGGCGGGCGCCTGGGGCTGTGGTAGAGCCCCAGGTCTCGGCAGAAGGTGGAACTACAACCCCCCAGAAGTCCGAGCGGAACCGGAAGTAAACCGTCATTTTGAACTCTCACCCGGCCTGCCTGCATCTCAGGTAGAGTCTCTGGGGTGCGCGGCTGGCCGGGCGGGCGCCTGGGGCTGTGGTAGAGCCCCAGGTCTCGGCAGAAGGTGGAACTACAACCCCCAGAAGTCCGAGCGGAACCGGAAGTAAACCGTCATTTTGAACTCTCACCCCGGCCTGCCTGCATCTCAGGTAGAGTCTCTGGGGTGCGCGGCTGGCCGGGCGGGCGCCTGGGGCTGTGGTAGAGCCCCAGGTCTCGGCAGAAGGTGGAACTACAACCCCCAGAAGTCCGAGCGGAACCGGAAGTAAACCGTCATTTTGAACTCTCACCCCGGCCTGCCTGCATCTCAGGTAGAGTCTCTGGGGTTGCGCGCTGGCGGGGCGGGCGCCTGGGGCTGTGGTAGAGCCCCAGGTCTCGGCAGAAGGTGGAACTACAACCCCCCAGAAGTCCGAGCGGAACCGGAAGTAAACCGTCATTTTGAACTCTCACCCCGGCCTGCCTGCATCTCAGGTAGAGTCTCTGGGGTGCCGCTGGCCGGGCGGGCGCCTGGGGCTGTGGTAGAGCCCCAGGTCTCGGCAGAAGGTGGAACTACAACCCCCAGAAGTCCGAGCGGAACCGGAAGTAAACCGTCATTTTGAACTCTCACCCGGCCTGCCTGCATCTCAGGTAGAGTGTCTGGGGTGCGCGGCTGGCCGGGCGGGCGCCTGGGGCTGTGGTAGAGCCCCAGGTCTCGGCAGAAGGTGGAACTACAACCCCCAGAAGTCGAGCGGAACCGGAAGTAAACCGTCATTTTGAACTCTCACCCGGCCTGCCTGCATCTCAGGTAGAGTGTCTGGGGTGCGCGGCTGGCCGGGCGGGCGCCTGGGGCTGTGGTAGAGCCCCAGGTCTCGGCAGAAGGTGGAACTACAACCCCCAGAAGTCCGAGCGGAACCGGAAGTAAACCGTCATTTTGAACTCTCACCCCGGCCTGCCTGCATCTCAGGTAGAGTCTCTGGGGTGCGCGGCTGGCCGGGCGGGCGCCTGGGGCTGTGGTAGAGCCCCAGGTCTCGGCAGAAGGTGGAACTACAACCCCCAGAAGTCCGAGCGGAACCGGAAGTAAACCGTCATTTTGAACTCTCACCCCGGCCTGCCTGCATCTCAGGTAGAGTGTCTGGGGTGCGCGGCTGGCCGGGCGGGCGCCTGGGGCTGTGGTAGAGCCCCAGGTCTCGGCAGAAGGTGGAACTACAACCCCCCAGAAGTCGAGCGGAACCGGAAGTAAACCGTCATTTTGAACTCTCACCCGGCCTGCCTGCATCTCAGGTAGAGTGTCTGGGGTGCGCGGCTGGCCGGGCGGGCGCCTGGGGCTGTGGTAGAGCCCCAGGTCTCGGCAGAAGGTGGAACTACAACCCCCAGAAGTCCGAGCGGAACCGGAAGTAAACCGTCATTTTGAACTCTCACCCCGGCCTGCCTGCATCTCAGGTAGAGTCTCTGGGGTGCGCGGCTGGCGGGCGGGCGCCTGGGGCTGTGGTAGAGCCCCAGGTCTCGGCAGAAGGTGGAACTACAACCCCCAGAAGTCGAGCGGAACCGGAAGTAAACCGTCATTTTGAACTCTCACCCGGCCTGCCTGCATCTCAGGTAGAGTGTCTGGGGTGCGCGGCTGGCGGGCGGGCGCCTGGGGCTGTGGTAGAGCCCCAGGTCTCGGCAGAAGGTGGAACTACAACCCCCCAGAAGTCGAGCGGAACCGGAAGTAAACCGTCATTTTGAACTCTCACCCGGCCTGCCTGCATCTCAGGTAGAGTGTCTGGGGTGCGCGGCTGGCGGCGGGCGCCTGGGGCTGTGGTAGAGCCCCAGGTCTCGGCAGAAGGTGGAACTACAACCCCCCAGAAGTCCGAGCGGAACCGGAAGTAAACCGTCATTTTGAACTCTCACCCGGCCTGCCTGCATCTCAGGTAGAGTGTCTGGGGTGCGCGGCTGGCCGGGGCGCCTGGGGCTGTGGTAGAGCCCCAGGTCTCGGCAGAAGGTGGAACTACAACCCCCAGAAGTCCGAGCGGAACCGGAAGTAAACCGTCATTTTGAACTCTCACCCGGCCTGCCTGCATCTCAGGTAGAGTGTCTGGGGTGCGCGGCTGGCCGGGCGGGCGCCTGGGGCTGTGGTAGAGCCCCAGGTCTCGGCAGAAGGTGGAACTACAACCCCCAGAAGTCGAGCGGAACCGGAAGTAAACCGTCATTTTGAACTCTCACCCGGCCTGCCTGCATCTCAGGTAGAGTCTCTGGGGTGCGCGGCTGGCCGGGCGGGCGCCTGGGGCTGTGGTAGAGCCCCAGGTCTCGGCAGAAGGTGGAACTACAACCCCCAGAAGTCGAGCGGAACCGGAAGTAAACCGTCATTTTGAACTCTCACCCCGGCCTGCCTGCATCTCAGGTAGAGTGTCTGGGGTGCGCGGCTGGCCGGGCGGGCGCCTGGGGCTGTGGTAGAGCCCCAGGTCTCGGCAGAAGGTGGAACTACAACCCCCCAGAAGTCGAGCGGAACCGGAAGTAAACCGTCATTTTGAACTCTCACCCCGGCCTGCCTGCATCTCAGGTAGAGTGTCTGGGGTGCGCGGCTGGCCGGGCGGGCGCCTGGGGCTGTGGTAGAGCCCCAGGTCTCGGCAGAAGGTGGAACTACAACCCCCCAGAAGTCGAGCGGAACCGGAAGTAAACCGTCATTTTGAACTCTCACCCCGGCCTGCCTGCATCTCAGGTAGAGTGTCTGGGGTGCGCGCTGGCGGGCGGGCGCCTGGGGCTGTGGTAGAGCCCCAGGTCTCGGCAGAAGGTGGAACTACAACCCCCAGAAGTCGAGCGGAACCGGAAGTAAACCGTCATTTTGAACTCTCACCCGGCCTGCCTGCATCTCAGGTAGAGTGTCTGGGGTGCGCGGCTGGCCGGGCGGGCGCCTGGGGCTGTGGTAGAGCCCCAGGTCTCGGCAGAAGGTGGAACTACAACCCCCAGAAGTCCGAGCGGAACCGGAAGTAAACCGTCATTTTGAACTCTCACCCGGCCTGCCTGCATCTCAGGTAGAGTGTCTGGGGTGCGCCGCTGGCGGGCGGGCGCCTGGGGCTGTGGTAGAGCCCCAGGTCTCGGCAGAAGGTGGAACTACAACCCCCAGAAGTCGAGCGGAACCGGAAGTAAACCGTCATTTTGAACTCTCACCCCGGCCTGCCTGCATCTCAGGTAGAGTGTCTGGGGTGCGCGGCTGGCCGGGCGGGCGCCTGGGGCTGTGGTAGAGCCCCAGGTCTCGGCAGAAGGTGGAACTACAACCCCCAGAAGTCCGAGCGGAACCGGAAGTAAACCGTCATTTTGAACTCTCACCCCGGCCTGCCTGCATCTCAGGTAGAGTGTCTGGGGTGCGCGGCTGGCCGGGCGGGCGCCTGGGGCTGTGGTAGAGCCCCAGGTCTCGGCAGAAGGTGGAACTACAACCCCCAGAAGTCGAGCGGAACCGGAAGTAAACCGTCATTTTGAACTCTCACCCCGGCCTGCCTGCATCTCAGGTAGAGTGTCTGGGGTGCGCGGCTGGCCGGGCGGGCGCCTGGGGCTGTGGTAGAGCCCCAGGTCTCGGCAGAAGGTGGAACTACAACCCCCAGAAGTCGAGCGGAACCGGAAGTAAACCGTCATTTTGAACTCTCACCCCGGCCTGCCTGCATCTCAGGTAGAGTGTCTGGGGTGCCGCTGGCCGGGCGGGCGCCTGGGGCTGTGGTAGAGCCCCAGGTCTCGGCAGAAGGTGGAACTACAACCCCCAGAAGTCCGAGCGGAACCGGAAGTAAACCGTCATTTTGAACTCTCACCCCGGCCTGCCTGCATCTCAGGTAGAGTGTCTGGGGTGCGCCGCTGGCGGGCGGGCGCCTGGGGCTGTGGTAGAGCCCCAGGTCTCGGCAGAAGGTGGAACTACAACCCCCCAGAAGTCGAGCGGAACCGGAAGTAAACCGTCATTTTGAACTCTCACCCCGGCCTGCCTGCATCTCAGGTAGAGTGTCTGGGGTGCGCGGCTGGCGGGTGGGCGCCTGGGGCTGTGGTAGAGCCCCAGGTCTCGGCAGAAGGTGGAACTACAACCCCCAGAAGTCCGAGCGGAACCGGAAGTAAACCGTCATTTTGAACTCTCACCCCGGCCTGCCTGCATCTCAGGTAGAGTGTCTGGGGTGCGCGGCTGGCCGGGCGGGCGCCTGGGGCTGTGGTAGAGCCCCAGGTCTCGGCAGAAGGTGGAACTACAACCCCCCAGAAGTCGAGCGGAACCGGAAGTAAACCGTCATTTTGAACTCTCACCCGGCCTGCCTGCATCTCAGGTAGAGTGTCTGGGGTGCGCCGCTGGCCGGGCGGGCGCCTGGGGCTGTGGTAGAGCCCCAGGTCTCGGCAGAAGGTGGAACTACAACCCCCCAGAAGTCGAGCGGAACCGGAAGTAAACCGTCATTTTGAACTCTCACCCGGCCTGCCTGCATCTCAGGTAGAGTGTCTGGGGTGCGCGGCTGGCGGGCGGGCGCCTGGGGCTGTGGTAGAGCCCCAGGTCTCGGCAGAAGGTGGAACTACAACCCCCAGAAGTCGAGCGGAACCGGAAGTAAACCGTCATTTTGAACTCTCACCCGGCCTGCCTGCATCTCAGGTAGAGTGTCTGGGGTGCGGCTGGCGGGCGGGCGCCTGGGGCTGTGGTAGAGCCCCAGGTCTCGGCAGAAGGTGGAACTACAACCCCCAGAAGTCCGAGCGGAACCGGAAGTAAACCGTCATTTTGAACTCTCACCCGGCCTGCCTGCATCTCAGGTAGAGTGTCTGGGGTGCGCGGCTGGCGGGCGGGCGCCTGGGGCTGTGGTAGAGCCCCAGGTCTCGGCAGAAGGTGGAACTACAACCCCCAGAAGTCGAGCGGAACCGGAAGTAAACCGTCATTTTGAACTCTCACCCCGGCCTGCCTGCATCTCAGGTAGAGTGTCTGGGGTGCGCGGCTGGCGGGCGGGCGCCTGGGGCTGTGGTAGAGCCCCAGGTCTCGGCAGAAGGTGGAACTACAACCCCCCAGAAGTCCGAGCGGAACCGGAAGTAAACCGTCATTTTGAACTCTCACCCCGGCCTGCCTGCATCTCAGGTAGAGTGTCTGGGGTGCGCGGCTGGCCGGGCGGGCGCCTGGGGCTGTGGTAGAGCCCCAGGTCTCGGCAGAAGGTGGAACTACAACCCCCAGAAGTCCGAGCGGAACCGGAAGTAAACCGTCATTTTGAACTCTCACCCCGGCCTGCCTGCATCTCAGGTAGAGTGTCTGGGGTGCGCGGCTGGCGGCGGGCGCCTGGGGCTGTGGTAGAGCCCCAGGTCTCGGCAGAAGGTGGAACTACAACCCCCCAGAAGTCCGAGCGGAACCGGAAGTAAACCGTCATTTTGAACTCTCACCCCGGCCTGCCTGCATCTCAGGTAGAGTGTCTGGGGTGCGCGGCTGGCGGGCGGGCGCCTGGGGCTGTGGTAGAGCCCCAGGTCTCGGCAGAAGGTGGAACTACAACCCCCCAGAAGTCCGAGCGGAACCGGAAGTAAACCGTCATTTTGAACTCTCACCCGGCCTGCCTGCATCTCAGGTAGAGTGTCTGGGGTGCGCCGCTGGCCAGGCGGGCGCCTGGGGCTGTGGTAGAGCCCCAGGTCTCGGCAGAAGGTGGAACTACAACCCCCAGAAGTCGAGCGGAACCGGAAGTAAACCGTCATTTTGAACTCTCACCCCGGCCTGCCTGCATCTCAGGTAGAGTGTCTGGGGTGCGCGGCTGGCGGGCGGGCGCCTGGGGCTGTGGTAGAGCCCCAGGTCTCGGCAGAAGGTGGAACTACAACCCCCCAGAAGTCGAGCGGAACCGGAAGTAAACCGTCATTTTGAACTCTCACCCGGCCTGCCTGCATCTCAGGTAGAGTGTCTGGGGTGCGCGGCTGGCCGGGCGGGCGCCTGGGGCTGTGGTAGAGCCCCAGGTCTCGGCAGAAGGTGGAACTACAACCCCCAGAAGTCCGAGCGGAACCGGAAGTAAACCGTCATTTTGAACTCTCACCCCGGCCTGCCTGCATCTCAGGTAGAGTGTCTGGGAGTGCGCGGCTGGCGGGCGGGCGCCTGGGGCTGTGGTAGAGCCCCAGGTCTCGGCAGAAGGTGGAACTACAACCCCCAGAAGTCGAGCGGAACCGGAGTAAACCGTCATTTTGAACTCTCACCCGGCCTGCCTGCATCTCAGGTAGAGTGTCTGGGGTGCGCCGCTGGCCGGGTGGGCGCCTGGGGCTGTGGTAGAGCCCCAGGTCTCGGCAGAAGGTGGAACTACAACCCCCAGAAGTCCGAGCGGAACCGGAAGTAAACCGTCATTTTGAACTCTCACCCGGCCTGCCTGCATCTCAGGTAGAGTGTCTGGGGTGCGCGGCTGGCCGGGCGGGCGCCTGGGGCTGTGGTAGAGCCCCAGGTCTCGGCAGAAGGTGGAACTACAACCCCCCAGAAGTCCGAGCGGAACCGGAAGTAAACCGTCATTTTGAACTCTCACCCCGGCCTGCCTGCATCTCAGGTAGAGTGTCTGGGGTGCGCGGCTGGCCGGTGGGCGCCTGGGGCTGTGGTAGAGCCCCAGGTCTCGGCAGAAGGTGGAACTACAACCCCCCAGAAGTCCGAGCGGAACCGGAAGTAAACCGTCATTTTGAACTCTCACCCCGGCCTGCCTGCATCTCAGGTAGAGTGTCTGGGGTGCGCCGCTGGCGGGGCGGGCGCCTGGGGCTGTGGTAGAGCCCCAGGTCTCGGCAGAAGGTGGAACTACAACCCCCCAGAAGTCCGAGCGGAACCGGAAGTAAACCGTCATTTTGAACTCTCACCCCGGCCTGCCTGCATCTCAGGTAGAGTGTCTGGGGGTGCGCGGCTGGCGGGCGGGCGCCTGGGGCTGTGGTAGAGCCCCAGGTCTCGGCAGAAGGTGGAACTACAACCCCCCAGAAGTCCGAGCGGAACCGGAAGTAAACCGTCATTTTGAACTCTCACCCCGGCCTGCCTGCATCTCAGGTAGAGTGTCTGGGGTGCGCGGCTGGCGGCGGGCGCCTGGGGCTGTGGTAGAGCCCCAGGTCTCGGCAGAAGGTGGAACTACAACCCCCCAGAAGTCCGAGCGGAACCGGAAGTAAACCGTCATTTTGAACTCTCACCCCGGCCTGCCTGCATCTCAGGTAGAGTGTCTGGGGTGCGCCGCTGGCCGGGTGGGCGCCTGGGGCTGTGGTAGAGCCCCAGGTCTCGGCAGAAGGTGGAACTACAACCCCCAGAAGTCGAGCGGAACCGGAAGTAAACCGTCATTTTGAACTCTCACCCCGGCCTGCCTGCATCTCAGGTAGAGTGTCTGGGGTGCGCCGCTGGCCGGGCGGGCGCCTGGGGCTGTGGTAGAGCCCCAGGTCTCGGCAGAAGGTGGAACTACAACCCCCAGAAGTCGAGCGGAACCGGAAGTAAACCGTCATTTTGAACTCTCACCCCGGCCTGCCTGCATCTCAGGTAGAGTGTCTGGGGTGCGCGGCTGGCAGGCGGGCGCCTGGGGCTGTGGTAGAGCCCCAGGTCTCGGCAGAAGGTGGAACTACAACCCCCCAGAAGTCGAGCGGAACCGGAAGTAAACCGTCATTTTGAACTCTCACCCCGGCCTGCCTGCATCTCAGGTAGAGTGTCTGGGGTGCGCCGGCTGGCCGGCGGGCGCCTGGGGCTGTGGTAGAGCCCCAGGTCTCGGCAGAAGGTGGAACTACAACCCCCCAGAAGTCCGAGCGGAACCGGAGTAAACCGTCATTTTGAACTCTCACCCCGGCCTGCCTGCATCTCAGGTAGAGTGTCTGGGGTGCGCGGCTGGCCGGGCGGGCGCCTGGGGCTGTGGTAGAGCCCCAGGTCTCGGCAGAAGGTGGAACTACAACCCCCCAGAAGTCGAGCGGAACCGGAGTAAACCGTCATTTTGAACTCTCACCCCGGCCTGCCTGCATCTCAGGTAGAGTGTCTGGGGTGCGCGGCTGGCCGGCGGGCGCCTGGGGCTGTGGTAGAGCCCCAGGTCTCGGCAGAAGGTGGAACTACAACCCCCAGAAGTCGAGCGGAACCGGAGGTAAACCGTCATTTTGAACTCTCACCCGGCCTGCCTGCATCTCAGGTAGAGTGTCTGGGGTGCGCCGCTGGCCGGGGCGGGCGCCTGGGGCTGTGGTAGAGCCCCAGGTCTCGGCAGAAGGTGGAACTACAACCCCCAGAAGTCCAGCGGAACCGGAAGTAAACCGTCATTTTGAACTCTCACCCGGCCTGCCTGCATCTCAGGTAGAGTGTCTGGGGTGCGCGCTGGCGGTGGGCGCCTGGGGCTGTGGTAGAGCCCCAGGTCTCGGCAGAAGGTGGAACTACAACCCCCCAGAAGTCCGAGCGGAACCGGAAGTAAACCGTCATTTTGAACTCTCACCCCGGCCTGCCTGCATCTCAGGTAGAGTGTCTGGGGTGCGCGGCTGGCCGGGCGGGCGCCTGGGGCTGTGGTAGAGCCCCAGGTCTCGGCAGAAGGTGGAACTACAACCCCCCCAGAAGTCCGAGCGGAACCGGAAGTAAACCGTCATTTTGAACTCTCACCCGGCCTGCCTGCATCTCAGGTAGAGTGTCTGGGGTGCGCGGCTGGCCGGGCGGGCGCCTGGGGCTGTGGTAGAGCCCCAGGTCTCGGCAGAAGGTGGAACTACAACCCCCAGAAGTCCGAGCGGAACCGGAAGTAAACCGTCATTTTGAACTCTCACCCCGGCCTGCCTGCATCTCAGGTAGAGTGTCTGGGGTGCGCCGCTGGCAGGTGGGCGCCTGGGGCTGTGGTAGAGCCCCAGGTCTCGGCAGAAGGTGGAACTACAACCCCCAGAAGTCCGAGCGGAACCGGAAGTAAACCGTCATTTTGAACTCTCACCCCGGCCTGCCTGCATCTCAGGTAGAGTGTCTGGGGTGCGCGGCTGGCGGGCGGGCGCCTGGGGCTGTGGTAGAGCCCCAGGTCTCGGCAGAAGGTGGAACTACAACCCCCAGAAGTCCGAGCGGAACCGGAAGTAAACCGTCATTTTGAACTCTCACCCCGGCCTGCCTGCATCTCAGGTAGAGTGTCTGGGTGTGCGCCGCTGGCCGGGCGGGCGCCTGGGGCTGTGGTAGAGCCCCAGGTCTCGGCAGAAGGTGGAACTACAACCCCCAGAAGTCCGAGCGGAACCGGAGTAAACCGTCATTTTGAACTCTCACCCCGGCCTGCCTGCATCTCAGGTAGAGTGTCTGGGGTGCGCCGCTGGCCGGCGGGCGCCTGGGGCTGTGGTAGAGCCCCAGGTCTCGGCAGAAGGTGGAACTACAACCCCCCAGAAGTCCGAGCGGAACCGGAGTAAACCGTCATTTTGAACTCTCACCCCGGCCTGCCTGCATCTCAGGTAGAGTGTCTGGGGTGCGCCGCTGGCAGGCGGGCGCCTGGGGCTGTGGTAGAGCCCCAGGTCTCGGCAGAAGGTGGAACTACAACCCCCAGAAGTCGAGGCGGAACCGGAAGTAAACCGTCATTTTGAACTCTCACCCGGCCTGCCTGCATCTCAGGTAGAGTGTCTGGGGTGCGGCCGGCTGGCGGGCGCCTGGGGCTGTGGTAGAGCCCCAGGTCTCGGCAGAAGGTGGAACTACAACCCCCAGAAGTCCGAGCGGAACCGGAGTAAACCGTCATTTTGAACTCTCACCCGGCCTGCCTGCATCTCAGGTAGAGTGTCTGGGGGTGCGCGGCTGGCCGGGTGGGCGCCTGGGGCTGTGGTAGAGCCCCAGGTCTCGGCAGAAGGTGGAACTACAACCCCCAGAAGTCCGAGCGGAACCGGAGTAAACCGTCATTTTGAACTCTCACCCGGCCTGCCTGCATCTCAGGTAGAGTGTCTGGGGTGCGCGGCTGGCGGCGGGGCGCCTGGGGCTGTGGTAGAGCCCCAGGTCTCGGCAGAAGGTGGAACTACAACCCCCAGAAGTCGAGCGGAACCGGAAGTAAACCGTCATTTTGAACTCTCACCCCGGCCTGCCTGCATCTCAGGTAGAGTGTCTGGGGTGCGCCGGTGGGCGGGCGCCTGGGGCTGTGGTAGAGCCCCAGGTCTCGGCAGAAGGTGGAACTACAACCCCCAGAAGTCCGAGCGGAACCGGAAGTAAACCGTCATTTTGAACTCTCACCCGGCCTGCCTGCATCTCAGGTAGAGTGTCTGGGGTGCGCCGCTGGCCGGGGGGGCGCCTGGGGCTGTGGTAGAGCCCCAGGTCTCGGCAGAAGGTGGAACTACAACCCCCAGAAGTCCGAGCGGAACCGGAAGTAAACCGTCATTTTGAACTCTCACCCCGGCCTGCCTGCATCTCAGGTAGAGTGTCTGGGGGTGCGGCTGGCCGGGCGGGCGCCTGGGGCTGTGGTAGAGCCCCAGGTCTCGGCAGAAGGTGGAACTACAACCCCCAGAAGTCCGAGCGGAACCGGAAGTAAACCGTCATTTTGAACTCTCACCCGGCCTGCCTGCATCTCAGGTAGAGTGTCTGGGGTGCGCCGCTGGCGAGGCGGGCGCCTGGGGCTGTGGTAGAGCCCCAGGTCTCGGCAGAAGGTGGAACTACAACCCCCAGAAGTCCGAGCGGAACCGGAAGTAAACCGTCATTTTGAACTCTCACCCCGGCCTGCCTGCATCTCAGGTAGAGTGTCTGGGGTGCGCGGCTGGCCGGGCGGGCGCCTGGGGCTGTGGTAGAGCCCCAGGTCTCGGCAGAAGGTGGAACTACAACCCCCCAGAAGTCCGAGCGGAACCGGAAGTAAACCGTCATTTTGAACTCTCACCCCGGCCTGCCTGCATCTCAGGTAGAGTGTCTGGGGTGCGCCGCTGGCCGGGCGGGCGCCTGGGGCTGTGGTAGAGCCCCAGGTCTCGGCAGAAGGTGGAACTACAACCCCCAGAAGTCCGAGCGGAACCGGAAGTAAACCGTCATTTTGAACTCTCACCCGGCCTGCCTGCATCTCAGGTAGAGTGTCTGGGGTGCGCGGCTGGCCGGGCGGGCGCCTGGGGCTGTGGTAGAGCCCCAGGTCTCGGCAGAAGGTGGAACTACAACCCCCCAGAAGTCCGAGCGGAACCGGAAGTAAACCGTCATTTTGAACTCTCACCCCGGCCTGCCTGCATCTCAGGTAGAGTGTCTCGGGTGCGCGGCTGGCGGGTGGGCGCCTGGGGCTGTGGTAGAGCCCCAGGTCTCGGCAGAAGGTTGGAACTACAACCCCCCAGAAGTCCGAGCGGAACCGGAAGTAAACCGTCATTTTGAACTCTCACCCGGCCTGCCTGCATCTCAGGTAGAGTGTCTGGGGGTGCGCCGCTGGCGGGTGGGCGCCTGGGGCTGTGGTAGAGCCCCAGGTCTCGGCAGAAGGTGGAACTACAACCCCCAGAAGTCCGAGCGGAACCGGAAGTAAACCGTCATTTTGAACTCTCACCCCGGCCTGCCTGCATCTCAGGTAGAGTGTCTGGGGTGCGCGGCTGGCCGGGTGGGCGCCTGGGGCTGTGGTAGAGCCCCAGGTCTCGGCAGAAGGTGGAACTACAACCCCCCAGAAGTCCGAGCGGAACCGGAAGTAAACCGTCATTTTGAACTCTCACCCCGGCCTGCCTGCATCTCAGGTAGAGTGTCTGGGGTGCGCGGCTGGCGGGCGGGCGCCTGGGGCTGTGGTAGAGCCCCAGGTCTCGGCAGAAGGTGGAACTACAACCCCCAGAAGTCCGAGCGGAACCGGAAGTAAACCGTCATTTTGAACTCTCACCCCGGCCTGCCTGCATCTCAGGTAGAGTGTCTGGGGTGCGCCCGCTGGCGGGCGGGCGCCTGGGGCTGTGGTAGAGCCCCAGGTCTCGGCAGAAGGTGGAACTACAACCCCCAGAAGTCCGAGCGGAACCGGAAGTAAACCGTCATTTTGAACTCTCACCCGGCCTGCCTGCATCTCAGGTAGAGTGTCTGGGGTGCGCCGGCTGGGCGGGCGCCTGGGGCTGTGGTAGAGCCCCCAGGTCTCGGCAGAAGGTGGAACTACAACCCCCAGAAGTCCGAGCGGAACCGGAAGTAAACCGTCATTTTGAACTCTCACCCGGCCTGCCTGCATCTCAGGTAGAGTGTCTGGGGTGCGCGGCTGGCCGGGTGGGCGCCTGGGGCTGTGGTAGAGCCCCAGGTCTCGGCAGAAGGTGGAACTACAACCCCCAGAAGTCCGAGCGGAACCGGAAGTAAACCGTCATTTTGAACTCTCACCCCGGCCTGCCTGCATCTCAGGTAGAGTGTCTGGGGTGCAGCGGCTGGCCGGGTGGGCACCTGGGGCTGTGGTAGAGCCCCAGGTCTCGGCAGAAGGTGGAACTACAACCCCCAGAAGTCGAGGCGGAACC
>JAJIBD010000900.1:0-69125 GCA_021461705.1 Cryptotis parvus | reverse complement strand
TTTTTTTTTCTATCCGGCCCAGGTATGCTGAACCAGAGACTCTCAGACACATGGGACAGAGCTGCTACTTCCTCTCCCTGGCCCAGCCGCTCATGAGGTGCCCGGGAGGCATGGCAGGTTCTAGCTCGGCCTGTACCCAACAGAGTCTCACAACAAAGCCAGGCGAACCCCACTACTCCATGGGGGCCGCCATTTTCCACATTCGGACTTCCCTCTGCGTCACAACTCCACCCAGCAACTAGACTATCACAGCCGTTCGGCGGTGCGCGGGTTCATCAATAAATGCTTTATTTAGAGGTGACTACAACAGTAATGCCACCCATACCGCAAGCCTGGGAATTTCTCGTGTTGTATTTGATGTGCCAAATACCAGTAACATTTATATTAGGTCATTTCCATGACCTAATAATGGTTTGAGCTCTTTATGTTACCGATTATAGCGGATGCCTTTGGGTTCCACCAATATGAGACAGGACCATATGGGAGATATTACTGGTGCCCGCTCAAGCAAATAGATGATGAACGGGAAGATAGTGATAGTGAGCTACTGGCAGGCATTAAACAGATCATAAAATTTTACCTGATGGAGGGTGCCAGAACCCAAATACCTGTGTTTTACTTGTTTGGCCTGTTGGTTTCTTTTGGGCAGTGATTCTCTGGTTTCTCTATGTGAGAAAGGATTCCTAAATCTGAGCAAAGGAAAGGAGATTATTCTTCCCACTCCTGTTTTTAGCACCCCTAAGCAGCCCCAACCTCCCTACCTCCTGATATAGAGGTCTCTTGACATTATTTTGCAGAGACCAAGACAATTATCTGTGGTAAGGTCAAGATGCTACAACCCTACTAAACAGGTTAGAAGAGTAATTTACTCATAGATTTCCATTAGTTTCTCCACTTCTTAAGGAGACTGCACCACTTAATGATAACTTCTCTAGAGATTCTTTGGGGAAAAAGGAACTCAGCAAACTCAAATTACTTTTTCAAATAACTTTACCTTCTTTGTTCCCTTCATATCACTCTCCCTGTCTTCATAAAGTTACTGGAACTGTTTTTCCACTGAAATCATTCCATTGTCTTAGGTTAAAATAATATTTGAAAATTTTCTTTGCTGTCATTTTATTTGGGTGTCAGTAAGAGGAGATTAAGCACATGTCGTACTCTATGTTTAATCAGAATGCTTTGAATTTGGAACCCCTAGAGAGTCAAGTGTTATGATAATAATTGAATTAACCCTGGGCTTGGAAGGATGTGATATAGCTAGGTATATTGATGTTTAGCTGATAGAAATGAATCTTAAATAAGATATATTTATTGAAGGACTATATTTTTAATGCCAAACATAACTTTCATTCTTCATATAAATTTGAGTGTAAAATATATGCTTTTTCATCTACTTTGATTTTAAATATTATGAGGATTAAATAAATGAGATTTTACACAAAGAGAGAAAGACAGATAGATATGCATGCTGTATAATTACTGCCCCTCAGAGATTTTTTTAATGTGGCAGAACCATTCCCTTGAAAACATGAATAAAATGCAGATAGGTGAAGAAATTCTTGTCACTGCTGTCATTTTTGATTGGTAGATGATAACTATAGTCTATCAATGAAGTTAGGAAACTTCTTCTCTATACCAGTTAAGCTGAAAATTGGAGTGTCATAGGATAAAATAGAAAATTGTGCCAAAAGTGGACTTAGAATTGGTAAGATTCCATAAATGGATTGTACAATGATTTCATTCCAAACCCCAAGCATAGAGAACAAGGACATATAATTACATTTGCATGTGACTTCATTTTACTTTTGATTTCCTTGGTTTCATACCATTTAAGAGTTAGAAATGTCTTTTGGCTTATGGTAACTTATAATGTTCAAAATTGGCAGATTGGTAGACTTAGGACTATATAAACCTAGATATACTGAGCCATGTGGACATCCTTTGTTGTACAATATAAAGCACTTTATTCTGCCCATCAAACAGATTAGGT
The DNA here is from genome assembly GCA_021461705.1 of Cryptotis parvus. Taxonomy (NCBI): domain Eukaryota; kingdom Metazoa; phylum Chordata; class Mammalia; order Eulipotyphla; family Soricidae; genus Cryptotis; species Cryptotis parvus. Next base: position 67,135 of record JAJIBD010000900.1, on the reverse strand, counting down.
GCATTCTTTATACTAAAGCATACCCACGTCTTTCAGTAAAGTAGCACAATTTGGAGTAAAATCCACTCAATCCTCATGGTACAAAAGTAATGCTTACCCAACAACAAGATATTTTGATGTTCACAATATTCAAACAAGTTTCCAGAAAAGTAATTCAATTAAAGTAGAGGGTGAAATAGATAATTTTAATGATGTATTTTTTAGTGTTTTTAATGGTTACAATTCAACATTGAAACTTATCATACAGGCTGCCTGGAAATGCTAGTTTTCTTTTGTATTAGACAAGTTTAGAACATTATAAGACTGTGGAATTTAAGCATACCTCTGAGTAAGAGAATTTTTTGCAGATAGAAAGGAATGTGGTAACTTTTCTGAAGGTCATCTTAAAGTTCAGGATTCTGAACTATTTCCTTCGATGCTGTCATTTTTAAAAATCTGTAATATAAAATGTTATAATGAAATAAACAAAAAAACAAAATTTTGATCTAATGTCTGCCATACCTTTTACAAAATATTTTGCATCAAATTATAATAAGAGTTATCTGCCCAGGAGAGTGCAGGTGTGGCTGCAGTGCCCAGCTGTGTCAACAGGTGGCAGACAGAAGACAGGCTTGTCTTCAACCAGGGCTCTACCCTCATGGGCCCTGGATGGTTGATGGTCTGACATAGAAAAAACTGGGCCCCTGGGATGAACCCAGAGCCTGCGACAGAGCCTGGCAAGCACCCATGGTATGTTCGATATGCCAAAAACAGTAATAATAATGGACCTCATTCCCAATGGTGGAGACGTTACTGGTGCCCTCTCAAGCAAAATTGATGATCATTGGGAAGAACAAGGATACAAGTGATTATAATAAGAGTTAGAAAGATCCTCTGGGCAACAACTGAGGGTCAAAGTAGGTAAAGCGATACATGAGTAACCTTTCATCATCTGAAGTCTGTATTGCAAACATATCACTGGGTCACTGTATCACTGTCTTCCCGTTCTCATCGATTTGCTTTCGAGCGGGCCCCAGTAACGTCTCCATATGTCCATTCTCGTGCTAGTAGAGCCCAAGGCATCTGCTTGCTCCAGAACATAAAAGAGCCTCAATCCATTCCGGAATGAGGTCTATAATTGCTAATGGTATTTGGCATATATATCAAATACAACACGGGTAGCTTGCCAGGGCTCTGCCAAGCAGATTGCAAATATAATGCATATGAGAAAGAGAGGGAGAGAGTAAGGAATATAAAGTGTCTGCCATAGCAGAGAGGTGGGGTGGGGCACTGGGGATATTGGTTGGTAGAAAATATATCACTGGTGAAGGGTTAGGTGCTGGAACATTGGCTGACTGAAACCCAATCACAAACAACTGTTTTGGTATTGTGATCCTCATAATTGAAAAGAAAAGGAAAAATACAGCCTCTTATATTGCGCTAAACGCTAATATAGTTACTAATGGAAAGATATCAGGAATATACCAAAATTCATGAAAGTGGTAAAAGCAGTTCTAAAACCAATAAAATATGAAAATGACTTAAATATTTAATATCTAAATTCAACTTACAGAAAATTACATGACTATGTCCTTATTTTATCCAAATATGTTTCTAGGAACCTAGAGATGGAAATTACCATTCTATATTTAAACCAGCGAATGAATAAGAATTTTGTGGAGGATCCATGTCCACAGGGTTAACTTTTTACTCCAATATATTCTTTTTTTTTCTTGCTGTTTTTTTTTATTTAATTTTATTATTTCCAAATATTATTACATCATTTTAGACATACAATTGAAAGATGCTCATGTAGAGTTTTGGATCTACAGTGTTCCAACACCCATCCTCCACCCAAACCCATCTACCATCACCAATGTCCCCCACCTCCTCCCCTCCCGCACCTCAACTACTTGGCAGATTCTGTATGTCATTTCTTTCGTCTTTATATCTCCTTCCCGATAAACTTTCCTGCTCTTCGTGGAATACAGTGCATTAAAAGACATTACTGTTTCACTATTTTAGTGGACGCGCAGCCGCTTATGCCCCGTGATCTGGGCTCGAACTGGTCTTGCTCTGTTGATCTGGTCATGAGGCATTTTCTCAGCCTGGATAGCGAAGATGGTGGCTAGTGTGATGGGCGAGTTTCATCCGGCTGCTTCCGGGACCCCAGAGGCGATGGGCCAACACCCAAAACCCATCTGCCCTCCTCGGGATCCCATCGTCAGCTGGGCTCGGGCGCGAAGCCGGCTCCAGTCTCCCCAGCCGCTTGCAGCTCTCTGCATACTGGTTCCCGGGCGGCTCCTGGGCGGGTCCACCAGACTCGACAAAATGGAGGGGGAGTGGCAAACCCTGACTCCATCTGGCGAATTCCCAGTGATTCCGCTTCTGGGAGCCGCCTACCTGGGCTCGAACTGGTCTTGCTCTGTTGATCTGGTCGTGGGTCAGTTTCTCAGCGTCTGGACAGCGGAGATGGTGGCTAGTGTGATGGGCGAAGTTTCATCCGGTGCTTCTGGGGACCCCCAGAGGCGATGGGCCAACACCCAAAACCCATCTGCCCTCCTCGGGATCCCATCGTCAGCTGGGCTCGGCGCGAGCCAGCTCCAGTCTCCCCAAGCCGCTTGCGCAGCTCTGCATACTGGTCTACTCCAATATATTCTATCCTGGGCTAAAAACAGACTGCTCTATCAAGGCTCTTCATGGTAATTTTCACCCATTATTAGACAACTCTAAAGGAATAAAGCGATGATGGCACTTTATATGTACTTCAGGCATTTAAAGGGATTATAAGTATATGACTACTTTCTAGTTTATAAATTACAGAAACCTGGACAGCAATAAAACTTTAATTTAAACATTCCCTATAATTAAAATTAATTTGCTTGGATAAGTGAGCAAAAATCTGTGAAAACAATGACTAAGTGAAACAAATTCATGATCATCAAAAATCAATATAGAAGTTAGATTCTTATATATGTTTGTTTAATTTATTGAATAATTGTTACCATGAAGGATACTTGGATGAAAATGAAGGCGTCAGAGACAAGGGTTAAAAAGCATATTAGAGGGGCCGGAGTGATAGTTCAGCGGGTAGGCGTTTGCCTTGCATGTGGCCAGCCCATGCCAGCCGGTTCGATCCCTGGTATCCCATATAGTACCCCGAGCACGCCAGGAGTAATTCCTGAGTGCAGAGCCAGAAGAAAACCCTGAGCATCGCGAGTGTGACCCAAAAAGCAAAATAAAATAAAATAAAATAAAATAAAATAAAATAAAAAAGCATATTAGACTGGGTCATTCAGTCATGCCTCAGCTCAAGAGTCAGCTTTGATCCCAATAAATATCATGATCTGGAAGTGATGCTTCCCCTCTCCTTTCCTAGAAAACAGGTGGCGATACTACACTTACCTTTATGGGGTTGCTAAGGAAACCAAAGAAAATGATGCATGGGAGATTTAACTTAAACATTGCAGCATACTACAGAGGTTGGGTTTTAATAATCTCTATGATTGGTTTCGCTCTCCCATAAATAAACTGTGTATGCATAAAATCATTGGCACAGATGGGTTCAAGATTCTGTCAGTCTCAGAGTCCTTAACTGTTTTCCTTCCCTTCTCCTGAGCACTTCTGTTATAGACTAGAGTAAAGCTAAATTCTGGAACAATGTTTTCACTCAGTTGTGAAATGGAAGATTGAAGCAATCACAAGGATCTTAAAAATCCTTTTGCTACAATGTATAAATGGTGATTGCTACTGCCACTAGCCTAGGTAATTTGAAAAACAAACAAGAGTTTTTGTTAAATGACCATCTCCTTTCAGAAACATCCGGTTCCATCCCAAGGCATATGCTGATCCATCTCCACTAAGTTCAATTAACTAACCTGAAACCTCTCTGCTCTCCAAATTAGACATATTTGTTAAGACTGTTCAGTTCAATTATCTGTAAATTCTCTGTAAAATTTACATGGAGAAAGCCATGTCAAGTTTCTCCAAATCACCTTTGGCTTAAACCTGCAAATCTCGTACTTTGCCTCTCTTAACCTCTTCCTTTTCATTGATTTCCTCTAAAAAGTGTACTCCACTTATTTATATATTTAGAATTTTACCTTCCCTCTAAATTGCTACCAATAACTCTTAGTCTTTTCATCCACTTTCTTAAGTGCATTCTTTTATATTGGAAAATCATTGTTATTCATCACATTCTCAGTTAAAATGTGGAGCATTTGGATTCTTGTTAGCTGTTCTGTACCTATTCCAAGCTTGAAATCTGCAACACAGGTATACAGTAAGTGCAGTAAAGTGTGAAAGAAGCTATTAATTATTCTCTTCTAAAATCAATAAAGTTGGCTTTGGAGCTAGTAAAGCTTTATGGATTCACCACCAGGATCTCACCATTCTACAAGGAAGTGATCATTGATGTCAAAAGAGGGTTCAGCAGGGTGATACCATTTCACCGGAACTCTTCAGCGCCAATTAGAATGGGATGGAATTCAAGTGTAGTAGATGGTCAGCGACTACACCACCTCCGCTTTGCTGATGACATCGTTCTAATAACACCAACCATTAGCCAAGTGGCATAAATGCTGACTGACTTCGACCAAGAATGTGGAAAGATAGGTCTACAGCTGAATATCAACAAAACAATGTTCATGAAAACAAACTAGTTCCAGATGCCCCACTTACTCTCAATGGAACAAAAATCTCTGAATCCGGCAGTTACGTGTACCTAGGTTGAGAACTCAACATGATGAAGCGACCTAAAACCTGAGCTGCACAGGAGGAGAGAGAGCAGTGTAGAACACCTTCAAGAGCATTGCAAAAAATAACTAAAAGGACAAAGAACCGCTGGTTCCAAGCACACTCTTTGATTCCACTGTTCTTCCTGCATTAATATACACCTCAGAGACCTGGGCCCCAAGAAAGCAGGATGAGAATGCAGAGGAATTAAAATAGCTATGCTTGGAATATCACGCCTCACTAAAATGAAAGAAGGAATCGGTTTCTGACCTCCATTGCCGTTCCAGAATCAGGGATGCTGTTTCCTTTGCAAGGCCTTGAAAATCAGATGGGCTGGACATGTAATGCTATTTGGAGATGACCTCTGGACTAGAGCTGTTACCGACTGGATCCCACCAGATGTCAAAGATCACGTGACTGCCCACCTACAAGATGGTCAGACTTTGTCAGGCCCTGAGCGAACAGTTTGAGGCTGTCGTATTCCTGAAGCAACCAGATGCCATTGGGATACACTGGCACATGACAGGGTCAAATGGAAAATGTTACTGGCGCCGCTCGAGCAAATCGAAGAATAACGGGATGTCAAGTGATCAAGTGATCACATAATTTTCTATTTGTACCATATAACATCTTATAAATAATGTCATACTTCAAGTTATCGTTCCATATCCTTGTTTCAATATCTAAACTTGAATATCAATATAATATTTAAAATATATTTCAACTATTAAATCTACAGGCAATTATTGAATACAAAATTATGCTCTGTTCTCCCTAAAATCTTGCTATGCAGCATCTACTAGTAACTTTATTTTTTCTCTTCTGTTCTTTTTTTTTTTTTACTTTTGTCACTGGTAATGCTTAGGGTTTACTCCTGGCTCTGCACTCAGAAATTACACCTGACAGTTCATAGGCAACCATGTGACCACTGGTGATAGAACCTGGGTCGGCCGTATGCAAAGGAAATGCTATGCTCACTGTACTATAGCTCCAACCTGCTGCTAGGAAACTTTAAAGCATGAACATACAAACATGTTTTTATCTTTCAAAAGCACCATTAGTATACTTTATCTCAAAAACAATAGAATAAAAGCATGCTCCATGGCCAAAACAAAAAAAAAACTTTTGCATTCGATCCAATAGAATAACATTTGCAGTCTTTCTTGCCATTCGCAAGAAAATGCCCATCAAAATTGCTACTGTCTGAGAATAATTTTTAAAATATGCTAAAAATGATATGCCCGCATTTTCATGTATTCATTCTTGTGAGGGAAAAGTGGCTATACATTCTTAGCCAGCCTCTTCAATTTTACTGTGAGAATTCCCTTTGTGCTGTGGGTTCATTCAAAGCCAGGAGTATCGCTTTACACAGTTTTTCATTGTACTCAAGGGAAGTTTATGGAAATGTTACAGAAATAAGCTACAAATGGAAACTTGGCCTCATGCCAATCTGCATATCTCTCTCCCTCTCCCTCTCTCCTCTATTCCTCTCTCTCCTTTGACATTTCTTTTTCCCCTTTAGTACTTAATGTGTTCTATATCCTATATCCCATAGAATATCTAATACTAATTTCAGGAACAAAAATAGCAACAATATTAATAAGTAACTGACACTCAAGTTGTATAGCTGTGTGCCAGGAATTTTCTAAAGAGTGATATTCATGAAATGTATATTTTTATGGATACTAATTCATGTAATTTTCACAGTGACCCATAAAGAAGGTGATATGCATATCCTATGTTGCAAAAGAGAACATGAGTATTATGAATAGGTTTGCATAGGGCCATGTCACTGCAGATGTAGATTTGGAACCCATGCATGTCACCTTAAAATGGAGTTTAAGCTGCCTCAGTATTGCTATAGACTAACTATGGCAATCGTTCTCTGTTCACAAAAAAATGGAATGAATTAAAAGAAATACTGGATGAAGAGGGGCAGAGATTAATGTAGTATAAAATAAATTCACATTATTTTATGTTATATAGGTCTTATACGATACATTATTTAAAAGGTTTCTTTAAAAGGTGGATACTTTTTTAAGCTTCTGTTTGGTTGGTTTTGGTCCATACCAAGCCATGTTAGGACTGACTCCTTGTTCTGTGCCCAAGGATCACTCCTGGCTGGGATCAGGGAACCATATTAGGTGCCATGTCTCTAACTTGAAGGAGATAAGTTGCTATACCATTGCTTAGACCTATCACTATCACTATCTTCCCCGTTCATCATCTATTTGCTAGAGCGGGCACCAGTAATATCTTCATATGTCCTGTCTCATGCTAGTAGAACCCAAAGGCATCCGCTTGCTCCAGGAACATAAAGAGCCTCAAACCATTATATTAGGTCATGGGATGGGAATGACCTAATATGAATGTTATATATTATATTCCCATGACCTAATATAAATGTTACTGGTATTTGGCATATCAAATACGACACGAGCAGCTTGCCAGGCTTGCCGTGTGGGTGGCATACTCTTGTAGTCGTCTCTAAATAAAGCATTTATTAATGAAATCCGCTGGCCGCTAGCGGCCACGAGCCGGGTTGTGATAGTCTGGTCTGCTGCGTGGAGTTGTGCTTAGACCTACTTACACTTAATTTTATGAAAACGATATGAAGATACTATCAAATACAAGAAAATAAATTTCACCATTTTATTATTACTGAAAGCTGCATTTTTCTTAGCCTATCTTTGTAATCACAATGACTTGCTGTAAAGGGTTGAGTTTCAAAGCTTAAAATTAGTTTTTAAGGGCAAAAATATCGCACCAAAAATGAAAATAATAAAGAATGAGAATAAAAATATATTTATTAACAATTTTGACTCACATAACATGGGAAATTCTCGAGACTGGAGAGATGCTTACCATGATGCAGTCACTCATAAAACTGAGATTGGATGCAGGGATCCTCCTGAGACTACTGGCTTTACAAGCTTGATAGGAAACATACAACCAGGAATAGAGCCTCAATATGCTTTTCCCCTATGAGTGTAGTTTAGTTGAACAGAAGATTCACAGCCAAAAATTCCTATGTAGTACTCCCAGCCTGACACTAACTTATTTAGTGACCTTGGCAATTGTCCAGACTGCTGAGATTTCATTTCCTCTTCTGCAAAATTAGCAGAACACTTACCTACAACCCAGATGTTGGAATACTCAATTAATGTCAACATTTGTGTAAGAGTGAAATGTTGTTTACCCAATAAATGCCAAGTAATCCAGATTTTCTACTCCTACCTCAACAAACACATGGGATGGAGACTAATGAACTTCAACTTATAAAATTGGCTTGAAATATCAGTGATTCTTCCACTTTTCCCTTCAATTATTAAAACTGAATAAGTACACTCTACCAATAGTAATGTTCAAATCTATTACATAGTAAATTTTGTCTTCATACAATTCATTGAATGGATTACATGAATTGCAGTAGCTCAAATTTTTCTATCATAAGTATCAAGTATACCAGGATGAGCTGAAAAAAACAAGGTGATATAACTAAGCATATCATATTGGTCTCCTGCAAATTCATGTTAACAGAGATATGGTCCCTCGGTTCTATATATTATTATGTTGTATTGCCTTAATAAGAAAGATATTGTCATAGATAAATGGTGTCTTTTATCCCATTATCTACATCTACCAACCAGAAGTTATTGAAATATATGCAGTGAATCTTAGGAAGATCAAGTTCAATATATAAGTATAAATATCATCCACATTTCTCAGGACAACTTTGGTGCCTTATTTATCCCCCTCATATTCATGTGTCCAACAACACAGTCAATGGATAATTTGTTGAGTTATACTTAAAATAAGCACGTATTAGCTGTCTATTATGTGCAATACAATGAAATGTAACTCACGATCAATATATTAATATATTGGTATGTGATACAAAAATAGTTCTTGGTGGAGTTATGAATAAAACCAAATCAGGATGCAAAGCAAGTATTTATAATGAAATGTTAAATTATTCTAGTGATGAGTATTTAGGAGTACTTAATAGTTAATAGGAACTAGTAATTGCCTTTCTAAATAAACACTTTAGTTCCAATTTGTTGGTAGGTCTGAAAGTAGCCCAGGCAGAAAGAACAGTAGGCACAATAAACCCTGAACATGAAAAGTACCATCAAGTTGTATGCAGCAAGAATTCGTACAAAAGTGAGGCTAGAGAAATACTTTCTCATAAACAAATTGAGAAATCATTAACAAATTTTAAGGATGTGAGATGACTATATGTCGCTTCTCTATATACAAGTTCTAGAAGTCACTGATAGTACAGCAGTTAGGATGCTAGTCTTGCAAACAGCCAACACAGGTTCAATCTCCAATACCACATATGGTCCTCAGAATCCCACTAGGAATAATTCCAGAGTGCAGAGCCAGGAATAAATCCTGAAAATCACCATATGTGGCCCAAAAACAAAGAAAACAAATAATTCTAATTGGAATTTGGAGTCTCTATAAAGGGCAAGTGCAATATTTACAGATATTAGAAAGTTATAAAAAATTTTCACAAAATTAATGACAGTATATGTTTCTTACTATGACAAAGTGAGTGAAATGATTGAACAAATGTTTGAAACATAAAATTGGGCCAACATAGATTATTATTGGGTTTATTGTAGGTGGGTGAAGGGACTGACAAATGAAAGTGAATTCGAGGGTTACTTTCATATCTAGTGTTTCAACAGGGTATAGATAATACATTAATTTGATAGGAATGCAAGAAAACTATTTCAGAGGAAAGATAAATACAGTTTCATTAATTTTATTTATTTTATTTTTTAGATCATACTAACATTACTCAGTGCTGACTCCTGGCACTCAGGAACCACTCCTTAGTGGTTTTAGAAATCAAACCTGAGTCAACCACTTGCAAGGAAAATGCCTTACCCTCTGTACCATTGCTCTGACCTTACCTTTCATGAATTTTAAAATGCATGAAATTCATCTTAGTGACATATATTAAAAAACAGATTAGCATATAGCCAGAAGAGTGTTCAGACCACAGATAACCATGTTAGGAGACTTCAATATATAATTGGAAATGTAACAAGTGGGGGTTGAATGGACAGCACAGAGGTTGAGGTGCCTTTCTTGCTTCTCACCAACTCTGATTACAATCCACAACACCCTCCTACTTTCAAGAATTGCCAGGAGCCACTTTGAGCAGATTCAAAATTGTCCTGGATCACTGCATGGTATAGCCCCAAACCAAAATAAACAAAGAACTGGTAAAGATTCCCTTACACATGAAAAGTGTGAATAATATAAGGCTAGTTGGGAGATTGAGAGACAATAATATTTAACAAAAAGAGGGTCGGAGCAATAGCCCAGCAGGTAGGGCGTTTGTCTTGGGCGCGGCGGCTCATGCCGGCCCGGGTTCGATCCCGGCATCCCATATGGTCCCCCGAGCACCGCCAGGAGTAATTCCTGAGTGCAGAGCCAGGAGTAACCCCTGAGCATTGCCGGGTGTGACCCAAAAAAGCAAAAAAAAAAATATTTAACAAAAGAGAAATAGGGACATGCACAAAAGGCTGAAGAGAAAATGGAAAAAATAAGGAAATCCAGGTTCTTACCACTAGAAGTATGAAAGAAACAACTTTTCTTTTTTATAGTGGAATGAAAAGACAAAATCATGGAAATTATCACTAATGGATGCATATAAAAGTTGCTGAATAAAGAGTCAGTCATAAGAAGAGGGAGAGATGCAGAATGGTCTGATATATGGGTAAAAGCAACATAGAAGAGAATAACAAATGGTCAACAATAGCAGAACCTGAGAAATGTCTATAGAACTGGTCAATGAGGAAAGTGGTTTGCTTCAAAGGAGTCTTCTGAGACAACAGTATGGAAAGGAGGACACTTGGCAGAGGATGCAAGGTGTGAGGAATGTTGCATGCATGCAATTTTATTATTAAAAGTATTGTAAGTCATGGTGGTTATAGGGTTGCTTGCATCTAATGTTTTAAAAACAAAATCCTGAGATCCAAACTTCAACAGCAAACTTAAAAATGTGCCTGTCAGGTGGCAGGTTGGGGGGAGGGGGAAAACCTGAGGACAAAAGTGGAGGGAAGCTGACATTGCTGGTGGGATTGATACTCTGTCACAGCGTGCCCTAAAACGCAATATAAGTAACGTTGTAAATAATAGGGCTGTAATGATTTTTAAATTTTTAAAATACTTTTGAAAAGTTATGGTAAACAAGTATGCTTGAATATCATAGAGGAAAGTTATAGTGGGAAGGATATCCAATGAATAGTCACAATATTTATAAGTTCACTAAACTGGAAATAGTTTTTTGTCTTCTCTTCATTGGGGGAGAAGTAAATAAATTTATTTATTTTTATAAATAATTGAGAATAGCTGAGAACTATAAGTAACAATGAAATTATGCTATCATTTTATTTCTTATCCACAGAACCAAAGGTTAGAAGTCAATGAAATTTTTACTTCAAATATATAATGCAAAAAAAAAATTAAAGCTTAAAAATTTCCATGAAATTTTTATTTTCCATGAAACGATCAATTTTGCACCAAAAATGAGGACAATTTAGCAAAACTTTTAATAAGGTTAATTTCTATGTATTATTTCTGAGGGAAAAACTACAAAATAATCAGTCTACTATAAAGTGAGGAGGAAAAAGATCAAGTACTTAAACAAGTATATTTCATTCAAGTTTGCAAAGGAAAATATTTTAAGGTTAACAATGGTCAGTTAACCACAAAATGAGGAAATTCTTTAAGAAAATGACTTTATTAAATTTAATTTGAAAAAATACATGCTTTTAGTGGAAGAATGTAGTCACGGTTTCATATATTATTAAGAAAAATGAAAGTCAATTGGAAACACTGGAGAAAGAAACCATGTTAGAAACAGAAATCATGATCTCAATAAAAAGTAACATCAATATATAATATTTAAATTTTAGTGACTTATAGACAAAGAAAAACAGACTTAATATTTTAAATCAAAAGTTATCATTAATAGAGTACTGAAAATGGGTATATTAGCAAAAATTGAGGAGTTGATTAAGCACAGAAGAATATCACTGTATCACTGTCTTCCCGTTTATCATCGATTTGCTCGAGTGGGCACCAGTAACATCTCCATATGACCTGTCTCATGCAAGTAGATCCCAAGGGCACCGGCTTGCTCCAGGAACATAAAGAGCCTCAAACCATTCCATCAGGTGGTGGGAATGAGGTCTATAATTGTTACTGGTATTTGGCATATCAAATACAACACGGGTAGCTTGCCAGGCTCTGCCATGCGGGTAGCATACTCTTGTAGTCATCTCAAAATCCAGCATTTATTGATGAACTATGGGCTGTGATAGGCTGGTCTGCTGGGTGGAGTTCTGATGAGGGGGAAATCTGGATGTGGAAAATGGAGGTCCTCATGGAGTAGGGGTCGCCTGGCTTGTTGTGAGGCTCTGCTGGGGTGACGGGCCAGGGCTAGAACATGCCATCCCTCCCAGGCACCTCATTAAGCACAGAAGAATATAATCTACTCATAGTAAAAATATGAGAAATATATTGCTCTACCTGTCCTATGTAGTCCCAAAACTTCATAGAATAAGAAACAATTGTATTTCTTTGCCTTACTGTATAGAGTGAAAAATAATGTTTTAAAGAATGACACATGACTTAAACAAGAAAACCTCCAATACCTGAATAAGCCTATCACCATTGAGGAAATTGAAACAGTAATTAAAAGTCGGTTCAAACACAAAAAGCCCAGGTCCATATGGATTCACTAGTGAATTCTACAAAACCTTTAAGGATGAATACTGCCTGTCCTTTTCAAGCACTTCCAGCATACAGAAGAAACAGAAACACTCCCAAACAGCTTCTACGAGGCACATATCACCCTAATACCCAAAGCGGGAGAGACAACACAAAGAAAGAAAACTACAGACCAATCTCCCTGATGAACACAGATGATAAGATCTTCAACAAAATATTAGCAAACAGAATCCAAAGACTCATCAAAACGATTATACATCATGACCAAGAAGGATTCATCCCGGGAATGCAAGAATGGTTCATCATTCACAAGTCAATCAACATAATGCATCATATCAATAAGAAAAAAATAAAAATCATATTATCATATCAATAGACACAGAGAAAGCATTTGACAATATCCAACACCTGTTCATGATTAAAACACTCCAGAAAAAGGGAATTGAAGGAGCCTTCCTCAATTTTGTCAAAGCCATCTACCAAAAGCCCACAGTGAGTATCATTCTCAATGGGTGAAAATTGAAAGCCTTCCCCTTAAGATCAGGGAAAAGAAAGTTTGATCACTCTCACCTCTTTTATTCAATATATTACTGGAAGTACTTGCCATAGCAATCAGAGAAGAAAAGTACTATAAGGGCATCCAGACGGGCAAGGAAAAATTAAGCTATCATTATTTGCAGATGACACGATATTATACCTAGACCCAAAATCTTGACCCAAAAACTCTTAGAAACAGTAGACATTTATAGTAGAGTGGCAAGGTACAAAATCATCACCCAAAAGTCGGTGGCTTTCCTATATACAAATAATGAAAGAGAAGAAAGGGATATTAAGAAATTGATTCCATTCACAATTTTGTCACAAAATCAAATACCTAGGAATCAGCTTAACCAAGTGTGTAAAGCACCTATACAAAGAGAACTACAATACACTGCTTCAAGAAATAAAAAGAGGACATGAAGAAATGGAGACACATTCCCTGTTTATGGATGGGAGAATTACCACTGTCAAAATGGTAATACTCCCTAGAGCTTTGTACAGATTCAATGTGGTTCCTATAAGGATACCAATGAAATTCTTCAAAGAAATTGACCAAACACTCCTGAAATTCGTATGGAATAATAAACTCCCACGGATAACTAAAGCAATCCTTGGGAAAAAGATGATGGTAGGCATCACCTTTCCCAACCTCAAACTGTACTACGAAGCAATAGTAATTAAAACAGTGTGGTACTAGAATAAAAACAGATGTGGACCTATGGAATAGAGTTGAGTAGTATCCTGACTCCCAACCTCAAACACATGATCATTTAATCTTTGATAAAGGTGCAAAGAGTCCAAACTGGAGTAAGGAAGACCTCTTCAACAAGTGGTGCTGGGAAAACTGGACAGCTACATGTAAAAAATGAATTTGGACTTCTGTCTAACACCATGCACAAAAATCAGATCAAAATGAATTAAAGATCTCAATATCAGACCTGAATCCATAAAGTACAATGAAGAAAATGTAGGGAAAAAAACCCTCCATGACATTGAAGCTAAAGACATCTTCAAAGGTGAAACACCACTAACAAAGCAACTACTAGAAATGATAAACATGTGGGACTACATGAAACTAAAAAGCTTCTGCACCTTGAAAGAAATAGTGACCAAAATACAAAGACAGTCCACAGAGTGGGGAAGAATATTTACCCAATACCCATCTGATAAGGGATTAATATCAAAGATATATCAGGCACTGGTGCAACTATACAAGAAGAAAACATTCAAACCCATTAAAAATGGAGAGAAGAGATGAACAGAAACGTTGACAAGGAAGAAATTCGAATGGCCAAAAGGCATATGAAAAAATGCTCATCATCACTAATCATCAGAGAGATGCAAATGAAAACAACAATGAGATATCTCACACCACAGAGACTGGCACATATGCTAAAGGGTAAGAACAACAAGTGTTGGCATGGGTTCAGGGAAAGGGACTCTCATTCATTGTTGGTGGGAATGTCGACTGTTATAACCTTTCTGGAAAACAATATGTACATTCCTCCAAAGACTAGAAATTGAGCTCCCTTTTTGACCCAGCCATACCACTTCTGGCGATATACCCTGGGAAGCCAAAAACACACAGCAAAAACACCATCCACACTTTTATTTTTATAGCAGTACTATTCACAATAACCAGAATATGGAAACAACCAGTATGCCCGAGAACTGATGACTGGATAAAGAACCTTTGGTACTTCTACACAATGGAATCCTATGCAGCTGTTAGGAAAAATGATGTTATGAAATTTGCCTATAAATGGATGGACATGGAAAGGATCCTGTTGAGTGAATTTAGCCAGAAGGAAAGAGACAGAAAATGAATGCACATTTATTTGCATGACATGCATATCTATCTATCTATCTATCTATCTATCTATCTATCTATCTATCTATCTATCTATCTATCTATCTATCTATCTATCTATCTATCTATCTATCTATCTATCTATCTATCTATCTATCTATCTATCTATCTATCTATCTATCTATCTATCTATCTATCTATCTATCTATCTATCTATCTATCTATCTATCTATCTATCTACCTACCTACCTACCTACCTACCTACCTACCTACCTACCTACCTACCTACCTACCTACCTACCTACCTATCTATCTATCTATCTATCTATCTATCTATCTATCTATCTATCTATCTATCTATCTATCTATCTATCTATCTATCTATCTATCTATCTATCTATCTATCTATCTATCTATCTATCTATCTATCTATCTATCTATCTATCTATCTATCTATCTACCTACCTACCTACCTACCTACCTACCTACCTACCTACCTACCTACCTACCCACCTACCTACCTACCTACCTACCTACCTACCTACCTACCTACCCACCTACCTATCTATCTATCTATCTACCTACCTACCTACCTATCTATCTATCTATCTATCTATCTATCTATCTATCTATCTATCTATCTATCTATCTATCTATCTATCTATCTATCTATCTATCTATCTATCTATCTATCTATCTATCTATCTATCTATCTATCTATCTATCTATCATCTATCTATCTTTCTTTCTATCTATCTTTCTATCTATCTGTCTATCTGTCTGTCTGTCTGTCTATCTATCTGTCTATCTGTCTATCTGTCTATCTATCCATACATACATATACAATACCAAAATCCAATGTCAGGCTTAACGTGGATCACGAGGTCTTACCAAAGGTGGAAATTACCACAAACGTGTGGGAGTCAGGGGTTAGGTAAGACAGAGAAAGAAACATGTTCGAATAAATGTCGAAAGGGCTAATACCAACCTAGAATTGAGCATTGAATACAGGCAGATAAATATACATGATGCCCTCTAAGTGTATGTATTGTAATCCACAATGTGTATGAGAGGGAAGAGAGAGAGAGGGAGAAAGAAAGAAAAGAGATAAAGAACCTGCCATAGAGGCAGGCTATGAGAGTAGGGAGGGAATTGGGACATTGGCAGTGGGAAATGGGCACTAGTGGAAGGAGGGGTGCTGGAACACTATGTGATCATAACCCCAAACATGAACAACGTTGTAATTGTATATCTCACGGTGGTATAATAAAATATTAATTTGAAAAAATATATACTGGGCTACAGAGCTTCAGAGCTACTGAATATTAGCACCACCGGAAGCAGGGCAACATGGAGGAACTCAAATAATTAGATAGGGATTAATAGACACAAGAAATGTAGTAAAAGATGAAATAGGTAACTATAGAAATAGATAGGGACATAGCCGAGGAGTCCAGAGAAAAGAAGCCCTGACGAGAAAAGCCCTGAGCTGAAAGGCCCTAAGGAAAAGTTCCTGAAAGGACCTGAACCATGAAGCCTTGAAGAGAGACATCTGGAAGTGAGAGGCCCTGACAAGAGGACCTGGCACAGACCCCCCAGAGAGAGCAGCCTGCAAGAAAAAACCGCTGAGAGAGAAACAGAGGTCCAGGAGAGGTTCCTGGAGAGAGCAAGCAAGAGATGAGACAGAGTAGCATTAAAGAATAACCTTCAGGAACCTCTAGCCTTGCTACTTATTCCATGGACAAGTCAGCGGGAACATTATCAGCCCCAGAGACTGGCCAGGGGCCCTAACAGACAGTGAGTACTGCGTGCTGCTCGGGGACCCAGCTAGGCCCCAGCATCTGATGCCATAACCCCCTCACTCCCAAGTAATGTTAAGGCTCTGGAGTCCACAGGAGGTCCCTTGAGTCTGGGGCCTTTGGCCCTGAGGGGGAGCCACAATTCCCCCTTCAATACAGTAATTTGTAAGCCTTAACAATCCCTGAGTGCTTGAGGGCAGGGCCATGAGTAACTGCCTGAAACAAAAATAAACAAAAGAAAGTGAAAAGGGATTTATTTGCTGAACTTCCTAAAATGTAAAAATTGCATGAAGTAGGAATAAATATATGAAAGCATTACATTCATTGAGACAACTTGTTCAATAAATACTACCAAGAAGATAGAAATTTGAAAACTGATATTGAACGTATAAACAATTTGACTACTCCATAACACAACAGTTATGGCACGTAACACAATTTGGCATCTAATAAAGTTCTTTTGTAAGATAAATTGACATGCTTTGATTTTTGACCTCCAAAAAGTGATAAACTCAGCCAGAAAACTCTTAAAGTTGATGCTCATTTTACTGTACTAAATTATAAAACACTACTGTTAGAATGGATTGGCACATGTTTCTAATTATTATAAATTTGATAAGATGTTTGTTGCTGCTTCCTTGAAATTTCCAGAAACCTTTCCAGTTTGACTATGTAACAAAAACTTACAAAAACTTCTATGGTTATTGTTTTTATGTAATATAACTTACTTATGTTACATAAAAACAATAACCATAGAAGAATATGTGATTAATCTCAGGCTACAATAACATTTGAGTTTATATATTTCTATTTTAATGAATAATACTAGGCAAAGTTTAATTTAATATTGATACATAAATAGGCTGATAAAATACAACTTTTCTAAATATCTTCCTAAAATATAACTGAGCAATGTATCCTTGTTGACCATTTTATTGTTTTATCTTTCTGTCGTTGTTATGGGGCTTCCTGGATCTGCAATCAGAGAACACTCCTGGCAGGTCTGGGGAACATATTGGGTGCCTGGGATCAAATCCGGGCTGACCACTAGCAAGGCAAACACCCTAGCGGCTGTACTGTCACCGAGGCTCATTAATTATTATTTTTAATAACTATATCAATATTGCAGTACTACTACATCATTCACATCACTGGAGCTCAAGAAATGTCATCTCATGGCCTCTTTTATTAACATCCACTATCGCAGTTCTACTGGTTATATCTCAGGGTTGTTACCTGTCGGGATTGTTTGATTCCTTGCTTTTATTCTTTATACTCTGCATATGAGAGATATGATATGATGTTTGTCTTTTCCTTTCTGTTTTAATTCACTTAGCATGACTTCATCCTTTCCATTCAAGTGTTCAAATTGCAAGATTTTATCTTTTCTCATGGCTAAATAATATCCCATATGCCCCAATTTCTTTAGTGACTCATCTGTTCTTGGGTCCTTGGACCCAGATCTGGAACAATTAGAAATAATGCTTCTGTGAGATTTGGTGTGAATTATGTTCTTTGGTACTTGCAAACCAGGGTCTGTGCTTTTATTTTGTTGATTTATTTTTGCTTTTTGGGTCACACTTGGTGATGCTCAGGGGTTACTCCAGGCGGTTCTCAGGGGACCGTGTGGGATGCCGCGGATTGAATCTGGGTAGGCCACGTGCAAGGCAAATGCCTTAACTGTTGTGCTATCGCTCCAGACATGAATTATGTCCTTTGAGATTAATCAATCCTAAGAACACAAAAACATTCAGCTAACAATTTCTAAATCTAAAAAATACTGATAGATTCTTGTAAAGTGTGGTGTGTTGTTTAATGTAATACAAATTGATATATTATTGTGTGGATTTATGTATTTGCTGTAAATAGATGGATTTTATTTCCTTATGTGTCTGGTCATTCTATACTATCTAATGGGAACACTCAGATCGTTGCCATTAAGAGAGGCTATTGATTTAAAGGGCTGTTATCATTTTCTGTGTGGAGGGTTTAGTATTTTTTTGCAACTGGTGATTTTTTAAGTATTTTATTATACCACCGTGAGATATACAAATAAAAAGATATACAATTAAAAAGTTCATATTTGGGTTTTGGTCATACAGTGTTCCAGTACCCGTCCCCTCCACCAGTGCCCATCTCCCACCACCAACGTCCCCGGTTCCCTCCCCCTTCCCCAGTCCACCTCCATGGCAGGTTCTTTATAGGCATCCTTTCAACAATTCTTGAAGAATTAGCTTAGTTTCACATGTCACCAGCTCTTATTTGTTTGAAAATATTTTTTGAACCTTCCTAAAATCTAAATAACAGATTAACAAAATAATAGTCTCTGGGTGAAAACTTTTTACATTCATTACTTTTTATAAAAAATATTTTATTATACCACAGTGAGATATACAATTACAAAGATGTTCATGTTTGGGTTTCAGTCAGACAGTGTTCCAGCACCCATCCCTCAACCAGTGCCCATTTCCCACCACCAATGTCCCAGGTTCCCTCCTCCCCTCCCCTAGTCTGCCTCTATGGCAGGTTCTTTATCTTCTCTCTTCTCTTTCTATCTTTCTCTTTCTCTCTCTCTCTTTATTCTCTTACACATTGTGGATTGCAATACATACATTTAGCGATAATACCAGCTTAGAACTGAGCATTGAATATAGGCAAAAAGATATTCATTACTTTTAATATGTTATTCCATTCTTCATTTTCTTGTACAATTTCAGATGAAAGATCTGTTGTGATGCCTATTTCAATGTCCCTGTATTTGGGGTTTTTGCTTCTTTTGATTAAATTGCTGTCTTTCTCTTTGGTTATTGTCATTCTGATTAAAATGTGTCATGGTTGTATTCTGTGTGAATCTATTGTGTTCAGCATCTTGGACCATACTGAAGCTTGTTCCAGAGACTGGAGGGAAGTTCTGAGCTTTTGTCTCTGCCACAAGTTATTCTTTCCTGTCTCTTTTTCTTCTCCATCTTGCATTCTTTAACTCAGAGATCATTCCTTTTACTATGAAGTATTTTACATGAAGTATCTTACATTTTCTCCTTTATTTTACCTATCTTTTCTTTTGCCAATTTATTATTGTTGATGGGTTGTATTTTGTCTTCATATTTAGTGACAAGTCGTTCTATATTCAGAATAATGTCTCTGTGGTTTGCTATTTTATACTTCCATTCCTTCAGTTCCATTTGTATGGAGACTTTCATACTTTGAATCAGTTCTTCTAGTTTATTGAATTTATCCTCAAGTGATTTCTAGATTTCCATGGCCATTGCATGGTGTGTTGATTTGAAGACTTCCTGTTTCAGGGTCGAGAATCTTAATGAATTTGACAACTTGGTTGGACTTCTGTCTCTGTCTTCTTTTTTTTATTATTATTGCTGTCTCTGTATTCTAATGGGGCTGAATTCCCTGTTTGTTTTTTCCCTATTGTTCCTAGGGTTTTGCGGGTGATGACAGTTGAGCTTTAGATTCTTGATTACCCGGGTACGTACATGATTGACTATTTTATATAAACAGACTACTGTTTATGCCTCTGTGACTCTGACTGCTTTCATTGCCCTGTGAAAGTACTTCAGTGAGACAAGCAGGTGAAAATCCACTTTCTCCTTTTTAGCTATCAGAATTTTAATAGTGGGATGGTATCCTGGTACTAAAACAAGCCACTGCAGTTTCTCACTGCCATTAGACTGTGTGCTGTGGGTGAGTATGATAGCAGCTACACACTTATCTGCAGAGTAAGTGGTATCCCCAAAAGGGATATCCAAAGGTCTCAAACTGACTATTCTCTTGTGGCATGTGCCAAAGGGCACAGATATATGGTCAAGTCAGTACACCTATATTGGAGCAGTTTAAACTTGCAGCAGCTGGAAGATCCCAGAGTTTGTATGTTGGGCAAAAGCCAATACATTTTCTCTAGGAAAATTTTATAATAGGTCTTTGGTATTTACTTAGTCAGATATTTTTAATATGTAATAATTACTTCAACAACAAAGAATTTTTGGATTATGACATAAGGTGATTCCATATATTCCCTTGATATTAGTTAACTTTAAACAGTTAACTAGCAAAGTATGGGTTACTACTTATATACATACATCAAGAAGCACATTTCCCACTACAATTAAAAACTTCCAAAGACCTTGTTCTCATTTTTAGTTGAGATTTACTATGCAAACCATTTCATTTTTTGTAAGTTATTTTGTTGTTATTACATATGCTATTATATTGGGAAGACATTTGACTATTGAACTTAGGTGGCAAACTAAATGTACTAACTAGAAAGAGATAATCTTAATAATTTTGTGACTTAGAGATATTAAAGTTTTTATCCATTTTAAAATCAAATCCATTCTAAAATCAAAGATGCTGTCTCATCTGCCAGAGCATCAAAAATCAGATGGGCTAGTCATATAACGCAATCTGGAGACAACTGTTGGACTAGAGCAGTTACAGATTGGATCCATGGGACATCAAAAGATCGCGTGGCCGCTCACCTACAAGATAGTCAGACTTCCTTATCAAGACCCTGAATGAACAGTTCGAGGCTCTTAATATTTCCAAAAAAAAAGATGCCATTAGGCTACACTGGCATGTGATAGGGTCAAATGGAAACATTACTGGCGCCCGCTCGAGAAAATCGATGAATAAAGGGATATCAAGTGATCCATTTTAAAAGTCATATAATTTTACTGGTGTCAATAATATTTGTCATTTTCATTTTGGTTACCTGATTCTAAGTTCTTTTGATTTCCCTAAGCTCTGGCACTGAGGAAGATTCTACCAATGGGGCAACTAGTTCAGTTTTTATCTCAATGCTACTGTAGTTATTCCTGAGTTCTAATATCTTAGAATTTAGTAATTTAGGTTCACTAGATTAGATATTCTTTGTTTATATAAAAATCATTCTAATTGCCAGAGGTGTATTTAAGACAGCCCTCAAACATAAACATTTAAAATAAAAATGTATCAATAAGGTCACATTTAAACTGATGTCAGCAAATACCAGTCATGTATATTGATGCTCAGGGCTTTCTTTATTTTTTTCATTATAAAATTTATTTATTTATTTATTTATTTATTTATTTTACAATTAAAAAGTTCATATTTGAGTTTTTGGTCATACAGTGTTCCAGCACTCCTTCCTCCACCAGTGCCCATCTCCCACCACCAACGTCCCCGGTTCCCTCCTCCTTCCCCAGCCCACCTCCATGGCAGGTTCTTTATCTCTTTTTTTTAAGTATTTTATTATACCACTGTGAGATATACAAATAAAAAGATATACAATTAAAAAGTTCATGTTTGGGTTTTGGTCATACAGTGTTCCAGCACCCGTCTCTCCACCAGTGCCCATCTCCCACCACCAACATCCCCAGTTCTCTCCCCCCTCCCCAGCCCACCTCCATGGCAGGTTCTTTATTTCTTTCCCTTTCTCTCTCTTTCTCTTTTCCTTCCCTTCCAGACTATGGATTACAGAACATACATTAAAAGGTTGTCATGTGTATCCTTTTGCCTCTTTTTAATGTTCAGTTCTAGGTTGG
The DNA here is from genome assembly GCA_021461705.1 of Cryptotis parvus. Classification (NCBI taxonomy): domain Eukaryota; kingdom Metazoa; phylum Chordata; class Mammalia; order Eulipotyphla; family Soricidae; genus Cryptotis; species Cryptotis parvus. The sequence goes on along the minus strand of JAJIBD010000900.1, from coordinate 44,984 downwards.
CATTAGTACCCTCGACAATTATTAGCACACTGTCCCATTTTCTGTCTTACCTAACCTCTGACTCCCACACGTTTGTGATAATTTCCACCTTTGACAAGCTTTGGTACATCCACACAATGGAATACTATGCAGCTGTTAGGAAAAATGAAGTTATAAAATTTGCCTATAAATGGATGGACATGGAGAAGATTATGTTGAGCGAAATTAGCCAGAAGGAGAGAGACAGATACAGAATGACTGCATTTATTTGCATGGCATAAATATATATGTACATATTATGATATCAATATCCAAGGTCAAGTGAAACATATATCAGGAGGTCTTGTCAAAGATGGAAATTATCACAGATGCTCAGGGCTTTCTCCTGACCTGACTCTGCACTCAGTGATCACTCCTCATGGGATAAGGGGAACCATATGGGGTGCAGGGGATCAAAGCCAAGATGGCTGCTTTCAAGTCGAGCACTCTGCCAATTGCTCTGGACTTAACAGCTTTTCAATCTGCTGAAATATGTTGTCTCATAAGGAATGACCAAACATTCATTAGTAATGGAGGTTAAGCTTTTCACCTACTATCTCCATAAGACAGGACTCCATTCAAAAACACAGGAGGTCCACGCATACATGAATGTGACATACTTAATTTCTGTTGCACATTAAACATCAGATAAATTTTATTTGAATGCTAAATAAAAATTCTGAGTTTATGTATACTCTGGAAAGGAGATATTTCAGTCTTTGAACTCATAATAAATATATATTAAAATGTTTATACCCCATATATAAAACACAAAGTGTGAAAAGAAAGTTAGTTCACTTATTTACTTAAAATTAAAATGAAAATATGCCAACAGTATACTAAAAAAATTCTATTAGGAAAATACAAAATGTGATTTTAAAGGTTATTACCCAGTAATGGGAAGTGAAAGTAAATGAACATGAAATAAATTGAACTAAAGTACATTATGAATCATGGGATTAATCACTTTTCACTTCTCTGATGGTTGTATTGACATCATGCCAACATACTTCATGTGTATGACGGTATATGACTTAATATAGAGCTACAACCTTTTTCCCTAGCATTAAAAAAAGAAAGAAGTCATCTAGTTTCACAGTTTTCTGTTTCCTGAAAGTCAGTCTCAGAGTGAATTGTGATCTGTGTAAAATATAACCAGACACACAGCTCCAGTATATTTTACTCAGGATGCTTCAAATTCAAGTAGAAAAGAATAATTGATGATGGGTCCTCAAATTGAAAGATTTGCTTGAATATTCAATTTTTTACACAAAAATCATTTACTCTTAAATACTAAATAATTAGCAATTGTATATACACATACAAAAACCCTTTCTTGTCAGAAGGTTTTGTTTTGATTAAGATTTGGAATATAAATAACTTTCAAAGATCTTTTTACTTCTCAATAACTTTCTTACATAGGGCTTATTATATTAGCATCTTTATGACCATTGTCATCTAACATCTAAACCATCTAACAAAATCATACATATGAAGAGGATCTTCTGAAGAAAGCAGACCCTCATCATATTATTGCTTTTATAGTCCTTTACTATTCTGATGGGCAAAACTGACCAGAGGATGGCCAATACAGCACAATTCAATAGCCAAGCAGTTGAACAGAAATACATACAGGAAAGGCTGATTTATAAACACTTCAGTAGCATTAGATTGATACTGGAGACACAGTACAGTGAGTGGGACACTTATCTTGCATGCTGTCAAATCACGTTGGATCACCAGCACCCTAAAAGGTCCCTGGAGCCCCTGCCAAGAGTCATCCTTGGACTCAGAGCCAGTAGTAATCCTTGAGCACTATAGGATATAGCCCAAGAACCAAAAAATACACAAACAACAACAACAAATTATTGACATTATTTTCTGATTACCAAGCTCAATTATGCCCATCTCTGTTTTTTTTAACCTTTTCTGTTTTACCATTGCTTTTTTTGCTCTTTGAAAGAAAAATATATATTTTCACATCCAATATCAAGAAATTAAATTAGAAAAGGTGTGATGGAAGCAGGAGCTAGCTCAAAGACATGAAGTAGAATTTAAATTTAATGGCCAAAAGGGGCTGGAGCAATGGTGTAGCTTGTAGGGCACTTGCCTTTTAAGCAGCAAACCCGGTTTGATTCCTGGTACCCCATATGGTCCCCAGCACCACCAGAAGTGATTTCTGAGTGCAGAAACAGTAGTAACCCTTGAGCATATCCAGGTGCCCCCACAAAAAAAAATCCAAATTCATGTTCAACAGTTCTTTTCTTGCATTGCTTATATTTTATTGTATGATGAATATTATTTTAAGTGTTTTATTGTATGTAGAATATAATTTATTTTATAATTTAAAAGTGTTTTCACTAAATATAAAAATAAAGTCATTTGAATCTTAAATAAGTGAGCAATGTTCCAGTGTTAAATTTAAAGGTGAGCATTATCTCCCACTAGCTTTCTCCATTATATTTTAAAGGCATAATTCCCTGAAAGAGCAGAGAGGACACACATGTAAGACGTTTTTCAAGCTTAGAGCTATGACTTAAATGTGTGTAGATTACAGTGCTAGCAGGAGGCAACAGGTGCAGGTCAGTGGATAAGGAGCACTGAACATCTTCAGATCTTCAGGAGTCACACCTGCACGTAGAGCCAGATACAGGAGGATGTGATCCCCCCCCCCCCGCCAAACTAAATGCCTGGGTTACAACTTAAGTCATACATTTAGCAGTCCCATGCCCAAATTTGCTAAATCTGTCCCTATCCTCTCCTTCCTTTTCCAGTTCCATCCTCTTCAAGGGCTGTTCCACTGGATAGGTTAAACTCGGTCCTAAACCACTTCACTCGTAGTGTCACTTTGGCTATAAAACAGGTGATTATAATACTTGTTGCTCTATTTCCATGACTTGTAGGATGGTGGTCTTTGGACACACTGCTGTCTTCCATATGATTGAGGATGCTAAGGAATGTAGGTTGTGTTTTCAGTATTTACAATACTGGAAATTTAAACAAAATGTTTTAGACATTAGATTATTGAAAATACCATGAATAACATCAATGTTACTGGGGAGTAAACATAGCATACATAAAATGTAACAATAGCTATATGTTTATGAATAATTAAAAGTGGAAATAGTGCATTTTTATAACCTTAATACTTGGCTTAATAGAATTCTCATCACTGCTTCTGCATTTAATCTGTTGTAATACATAATTTTGGCTGAAATATATTAAAGCCTGTTCTTAAAGTGTCATCTAGTCAGAAAACAGGAGTAGTATAGTGTCTTCACAATCCTTCAGAAAATTGTAACAATAATGTACATCTTGACCAATACTAGTTACTTGAAGTTTATTTGCAATCTGCAATATGAAGTTTTTTATATCGATTACATAAAAATTCACTGGTCTTCAAAGCAAATGAAGTGTCAAACAATTAAAAATAATTTAGACGGAAGAAATATGGTTATCTACCAGACGGATAAGAGATATGGAATAAAAGAAAATAGGTTACAGAGTTAGTTTAACAGTATGATGCGCTATAACTTAAATGGTAAATGGTTATCTAGTATGTATTTACAGAGCTGTAAACTACACTTACTATATTTTATTTACTATTGTAAACCAATGTTAAGTCATAACATTCAATTTTCAAACCTTACTAGTATTACACTTTGGGAATAATAGTTTGTTTACACATGCATGGTTAATTATCCGCTAATATGGAGTATGTGCACATCTTGCACAGCATAAGTTAACTTATTTTATTGTGTAATATTAAAGCTTCAAATTCATTAACATCGTCATCTGGTTAGGAAAAGCCTGAAATTATTTGAAAGTTTTCAGATATATACATCTTCTTCTGTCATTTTAATGTTCACATCAAAGTTCTAGCCGAGGTGGTGGGTTCTAGCCCTGGCCCACCACCTTGGCAGAGCTCCTCACAACAAGCCAGACCACCGCTCCTCACTCCACGGGCGCCACCATTTTCTACTTCTGGACTTCCCTCTCGTCAGAACTCCACCCAGCAGACCAGCCCATCACAGCCCGGATCACGGACACCCACCCTGCCGCAGCTTTTTTCCTCAATCCGCCCAGGTATGCTGGTCCAGAGACTCTCACACATGGGGCAGAGCTGTTCCTTGCTCTCCCTGTGCAAAGCCGTTCATGAGGCAGTCAGGAGGCATGGCGGGTTCTAGCCCTGGCCCACCACCTCGGCAGAGCCTCAAAACAAGCCAGACCACCGCTCCTCACTCCACGGGTGCCGCCATTTTCCACTTCTGGACTTCCCTCTCGTCAGAACTCCACCCAGCAGACCAGCCCATCACATCCGGTTTGCGCGCGGCCGCTTTGCCACGCGGTTCATCAATAAATGCTTTATTTGGAGGTGTTTAAAAGAGTTTGCCTCCCGCTCGACAAGCCTGGCAAGCTTCTCGTGTTGTATATGATATGCCAAATTCCAGTAACAATTATATTAGGTCATTCCCATGACCTAATATAATGGTTTGAGGCTCTTTATGTTCCTGTAGCAAGCCGATGCCCCTGGCTCTACTGGCATGACACAGGACATATGGAGATATTACTGGTGCCCGCTCTAGGAAATAGATGATCAACGGGAAGATCGTGATCAAAAAGTTCTAATTTTATCTCAAATGACTTTTCTTGAAATTAGCATAATTGTGTTCAATTTTTATAAATTGCCTGCCTCTGTATGAACCACCTAGTCTGCTAAGTATCCTTCTAAGTAAGGTGTTCCACGAATGACACTCACACGAGTACTATTCTTGGAAGCATCCAAGATATTTAGGCGTGTGGCGTAAGAGTTCTATGTGTGAAACTCCAGTTTTAGTATTAACTAAACATTACCTGTCGGGAAGCCGCTGGGGTCCCCAACAGTGCCCAAAAGCAAGTTCCCTTCTACCTGCGAAGTCGGCGGGAATGGATGAAAACTCAGGAATCCGATGCAGTTTTAAAAGGGCTTTACTAACACAGGTTCCGATATACAATCCAAGAGCAGGGAAAGCCTCCAGACTCTAGTTTCCTAGCTAGGCCCCAGCCAAGTGTAGGTCAAGATGGCTACCACCACCGTGTTGAGGCCCAACAGAGAATGGAGAGACAGAGAAGCAAAACGCCAAGCCAAGCCGAAAAGGCAAAAAGGGAAAAAAGAGGGGCTTCTTTCTTCTTGCAGCTTATTTTATATCTAGAAATCCTCCCAAACTTCCCAACCCAGCCCATTCTGGGCAGGGCTATCTAGAGATGAAAACAGGAAAATAGCTCTATAGAAATGTAGCAACTTCAGGGAGAACTTCTGGCTGTTTACAAGGACCCAGAGCTAATTTAAAGCCCCCTAGCAGAGCTGGGAAAAGCTATAAGCTAAATGTAACTTCCCCTGATGGGGAGGGTCAAATGCCCTCAGTTAATTTCTCCGAGCACCTCACCTAATGTCTTGAGCCAAGATCTGCCGGAAATGCCTTTATAGAGTAGAGACAGGGGTTTCTGATACGGCATGTCTCTGTACCAAAGACTATACTAAAGCCAGTTAAATATTTCTCCTAGCCTTCACAAGGGTCTCGTCTACTTCAGGTAGTTTTGTGTTTTAGTTGCCTTTGTGTTATCAGGGGAGCCATGCTTGCTTGCTTGGAGGCAAACAGCATTTCTCTCTGGTCTAATTACTTAGAGATCCAACGTGGCCAGGCAAATATGCTGGTAAGATCTAGCTAGTCCCACGATGATTGTGGTAGCATGAGAGAATATTTATACCAGCCAGTACAGAGTACATGGTCAGATAAACTGCCACATTTAAACTACCCCCTATCTACGAAGTGACCTGCAGGAGGCAATCCAGGGCAGATGCAGAGGCTTTTAGGTGTCCTGCAACAATTGCCTTAGACTATTTTTACTCCTGAGTAATATGAAAAAAAATTGGGCTCATCCAGTTTAGTGCCACTGTGCTAGTTCACACACTGCAGTTTATTCCACCTTGGTCTCCTATAACTGCAAATATGTGCTGTGGAAACATGCACAGTATTTTGGTTACCTTGCAGACTGTCTAAGGTGATGGACCCCTTTAAAGGTTTTAGTGGTTACCAAGGGTTCATGTATTGATCTTCAAGAAACTGTGGGGGTGAGGTTTTCATGCTTCAGTTTTTGCAATTCAAGGCAAGGAACCTGGTGAAGATTTTCCAGGAAAGGATAAGAGAGTAGATGAATTCCAGAAGTCGCAGGAAAGTTGAAATGTTTTGATCTTAAGAGACTTGGTCCAAGACACCATCCTGAAATGTGGATAAGAAAATGGGAATTTTCAACTGATTGGAAAAGTATTCCAATGATTTTCAGCCTTTATGATACATATGGGGAAGTTACCAGAACTGAAAGAAGGCAATCATGGGTTCTATTATAAGCATCTCTTTTGCAGTTTAGGAAGCTATGAACATGGGAGCTAGTGAGTCCTAAATTCCAGGCTTTGGTGCCTAAACACATTTTCCACTCAAGATTTAATAAAACTATCTCTGTAAAGGTTATACTGTATTTTATTTATTTTTATTTTTAAGTTTTCGCCCATGTAAGTATGTTGAGGGATTTTTCCTGGCTCGGTGCTCATGATCACTCCCAGTGGTGATCAAGGCATGACAGGTGGCTCCAGGGATCAAGCTCAGATCTGCCATGAATATTTTCTATTTTATGGGTTGTACATTTTCCTTTGCAACAACTCAACTGCCTTTATCTTTATGTGCATTGTAATTGGACTTTTATAAAATGTTTGTGCGGTGCAAAAATATTATTCTTTAATTCTTTGCCTCAAAAGGCATTTAAAGAATATTCTTTGTCAGCTTTATGTAAGCAGGTAGTGTCCTGGGTTCAGGCATCATTAGCAGACCTCTGCTCCAACCCAAAAGACTAATCGAAAATATTTGGAGTATCATGTACTTAGATAAAGACCTTTGAAACTTTTTAGAAAATGTCTTTCTTTATTGAAGGCTGACCTTATGCTCTTGTCAGCCAAGTATGTGCTGTATTGTTTTTCTGATATTGCTGATAAAAATCACAAGCTCTAGTGACAAAAAAATAGGTCACTGTACATAAAATATGCAATAGAATAGCATAATAGAATGTAACATTTGTTTTGATAAAAGGAATTTTGTATTTTTATTAAATTCTGTCAGTTTCTATCTATAGAACTATTCTGCAAACTTGCATATGTACCAGGAAAAAGTAGCTAAGCAAACTCCTTTCTGCATTTGGCTACAGAAAAAAAATGAAACAGACAGTAGTCACAAAGCACACACATGAATTTTTGTGAGCAATTTAGTCCTAAGAGGTATATCCTATTAAACAGTCCTGCTACGAAACCTCCGAATTAAGTGCCTATATTTCTTTATGTCACAAATGTCTTCTCTGGCTTATTCTGCCTATTTTTTGAGCCCAAATTCATATCTCATAAATTCTCTAAAGCCCTCCATTTTCTGAATCATATCTTATGCTTGAGTTTCTAAATATTAACTTATGACAATATTTATACAACAATCATACTAGTTGGTATGGTCTTTTTGATGTTTGCTTGCTCAAACTATTTTTGACTCATATCTATCTCTAAACTCACTAGCATCACACTTCTTTTCAAGTCTCTTGTATTTTTCCTAGTCCCTTAGCATCAAGTATCACATATAGTAAAAGTAATTCATTAACTACTTGATTAAAGGGACTGAAGGGATAGAACAGCAGGTAAGGTGTTTGCCACGCACATGGCCAATGTGGGTTCTGTTCTCAGCACCCCATATGGTTCTCTGAGCCCAGCCAGGAGTGATCCCTGAATCCCAAGAAAGCCTGATCACTGTCAGTCTTCCTACCCCCAAAGAAATGGGGTTTCTTGATTAAAATCATATTTAGGCTCTTAATGTTTGTGATTTCTTCTAATTTCTTCTCTATTACCTAGAAAATTATTATCAATATTCATCTGGCTTTAGACTTTTAGATTTGCCTTAGTATGTATTCTTCTTGCTTTAGACTATTTAAGAATTTTTAATCTAAAATAGACTTTATAGACTGACATTAGTTTATTAATTTAGCATATTGGCAGTAATGATAAATTATTACCCCATTCTTTTATTTTTTTCCAAATTCTATTCATCTAAACAACACTGATATGCTATTTGATGTGCAGATAAGTTTTCCAATCACACTGAGCTCTTATCTTAACATAAACCAAGTTATTATAGATCATCAAAAAGTTTCGGAGTTGTATCTATTAAATATGTATAAAATTAAACTCTGTACATAGGGTTAGCATTTGAGAAATGGTGGTAAGAAGCATTAAACTGTTATTTGGATTAAAAAGGGAAACTGTCAATGGCCATTAGAATTTCAAATGCAGATAAACTTTGAATCATTAATAATTTTAACATTTTGTTCTATGTATAGACACTTAAATGGACATCAGTATGAAATTGTTAAATATTGCCTTCATAAAATAAAATATGATGTATTCAAAAGAATGATCTAGGTGTGATACTATTGAAATATCTTCACTATTTTCTATTTTATAGTGAAAAGTAAAGGGAAGTATGGAATAGTGTTTACGCTTGAGAATGTCACACTGGTTTATACAAAAATATTGCACAGGAAAGATGGCACAGCGGGAAAGTTGTTTGTCTCGAAAGCAGTCAACCCAGTTCAATTCCTCGTACCTCATATGGTGTCCTAAACACCGTCAGGAGTACTCTTGAGCACAGAGACAAGAGCAATCTCTGACCACCAGTTGGTGTGGCTCCAAACTTTGCATGTATGTGTATGTATATAAAATTATATATATTTGCTTAGGGATACACACAAATGTTATTACTGTGATATTTAATAAAAAATGCTAGAAAATCATATAATGAGACTTCAACTTTCATCTGGTTTCTCTGTTATGCTATATAACTAACTAATAAATACCTGCTATACAGATATTATAAGCATTAGATCTGAACTTGCAGAAGTGCATGGCCAGAAGTAGATGCTCAGCAAATGCCCCTTTTACCTTAGCCACAAACCTGGTCACTACTGCAACCAATTTACCAGACCAATCTACTGCAACTAATTTACCAGACTAATTTACTGTAACTAATTTATCACACTTATGACAAATTAGATGATGCATGAACTGTAACCAATCACTATTCAGTCTACAGTATTAGTCTGCGTATTAAAAATGAAAATATAGATTTTTTGTTTGCTTTGAGAGCCACACCTTGTGGTTCTTAGTGATAAGTCTAGCTCCGGGCTCAAGAGTCACCCCTGGCAGTGCTTAGGGCAAAACGTAGTTCTAAAGAGCAAATTTAGGGTTCCTATACGGAAACATGCACTCCAGCCCTTGAAATCATCACTTCAAGCTCTGAAAACATAAATTATATTTACTACTCACATGTACAATTTGCTGTTTTATTTTGTGGAGTGTTTTGTAATAAAAAAATGAAAATTTATTTGGAACTTTTTTCTTGAAAGATTATTTCAGTTTAACTGGAGCACACATTTAAAAACAACCATTTTTTTTGAAGTAAAATAGGTTTTATTGAGGAGGTTTTAGGTGAGGGGGAGGGAGAGAAAGAAAGGAAAGAGTAACGCGCTCAAGGGAGAACGCCGGGCTGCTCCAAAGGCGGAGAGCAAGTAAAAGAGAGAGTACACATCTCAAGAGGGGAGATGCGGGCAACACACGTGCTCAGGCACCACATGTGCTTGGCCACATGGGCTCAGGCAGCATGAGTGTCCTTGCAGCATGTGCGCCGCAGGCGACATGTGTACCCAGGCAGAGCATGTGCGCGCCGGGTCCTTTGGTCAGGACGGCTTTTATAGATTTCTCCCCAAGTTACTCCCATATGGGGCTTCAACCTCGGTTGCTAGGGGCCCCGTTGCCAAGGGGAGTAGACTTTGGGACTGGTCTTCTTTGACTGGAATGTCCTGGGGTCTTCCTTGAGCTGGGTCCTGGGCAGGAAGGATGAATCATCTCCCTCAGGAGATTTACACATTCCTTTTGGCCTTTCCTTCCTCCAGGGTCTATTGTTAATATGGAAAAACAACCATTTTTTAAATAGTATTACTGATATTATTTCTTTAGATTAAAATCACAAGTTATATAATAAAAACTCAGATTGACTAATGAGTAAATAAGATTTTTCTCCCATCATAATATCATGATTAATCCAAAATAATAATGTCCTCACAAAGCCCGCATAAAAAGAACAGAAGTAAAGAAAAGTAAAGGAAACAAACAAAACAAAGAAAGAAAAGTTTCTCCTTGGCAGGACTGCCTGACACAGGTCAGAACAAAGCTTCTGCACCTCAAAAGAAACGGAGACCAAGATACAAAGACAATCCACAGAGTGGGAAAGGATATTCACCCAATACCCATCTGACAAGGGGTTAATATCCAGAATATATCAGGCACTGGTAGCACTCCACAAGAAGAAAACAGCCAACCCCATCAAAAAATGGGGAGAAGAAATGAACAGAAGCTTCCAAAAAGAAGACATTCGAATGGCCAAAAAGGCATATGAAAAAGTGCTCTTCATCTTTAATCATCAGGGAGATGCAAATCAAAACAACAATGAGGTACCATCTCACCCCACAGAGACTGGCACACATCCAAAACAGCAAGAACAATCGGTGCTGGCATGGATGTGGGGAAAAAGGGACTCTCATCCACTGCTGGTGGGAGTGCCGACTGGTCCAGCCCTTTTGGAAAACAATATGGGCATTCCTCCGAAAGCTAGATATTGAGCTCCCATTTGATCCAGCAATAGCACTCCTGGGAATATACCCTATAGACCGAAAAACACATAGCAGAAACACTATCTGTACTTCTTTATTCATCTCTGCGCTATTCACTATAGCTAGAATCTGGAAACAACCTAAATTCCTGAGAACAGAGGACTGGCTAAAGAAACTTCGGTTCATCTACACTATGGAATACTATGCGGCTGTCAGAAAGGATGAAATTATGAAATTTACCTGCAAATGGATGGACATGGAGTCTATCATGCTGAGTGAAATTAGTCAGAAGGAAAAGGACAGATATAGAATGACTGCATTCATTAATAGGATATAGATACCAGTGTTTTAATAAATATGGGAAATGGTAATGGCAGATTAAAACTCACCACTGAATATACACAAAGAGACTTAAGTTATAAACTCTAAATATCTGCAGGGCTAGCCATAATGTGTAAAATAAGAGGGAGAGAGATGCAGAGACAGAGAGAGAGATAGAGAGAGAAAGAGAGGAAACTGGGGGTACCTGCTATTAAGGCGGGTGGGGGACGGGAGGAGGAGGGGGTACATTGGTGGTGGAAATGGGGCACTGGTGGAGGGATGGGTGCTGGAATACTGTATTACCAAGAACCAATTATGAACACCTTTGTAATTGTGTGTTTCACGGTGGTATAATAAAAAAATTTTAAAAAAAAAGGGAAAAAAAAAGTTAGGAGAGTGTTAAAGAAAGTATTATCTTTCCAATCTGCATTAACCTCTGTTACACTTGAATTATTAACTGTTTTATGCAAGACATTTTCAATGACAAAAAAACAGATTTTAAGTCATTTAGTCTTTTTTGGTCGCTTGTCAGAAATCATGATTATAATTGACCCACGCTCAGGGTATTTATATGGCAGTAACAAAAGGAAAAAAAAAACAATTATTGTCTAGCATTGTTACTTCAAAGTGTTAGAGATTTAGACTCCATAGACATTGACTGTGCTATTCCTAGTCTGTGGCAACCACACCTCCTGCCAACAAGGAAGGCATTGTGAAAGGGAATAGATTCCTCAGGAGGCCGCATAATACTTTCCTTGAACGTCAGCAGACATAACCTAATAAATACATGAGATTTATCAAACTAAACCTATGCTTACAGCATGCTCAGGGTAAGGGAAAGTTGTAAAAGCATTTGTTGAAATCCGTTCATGAAAGAGCATGACCTGATAAAGCAATGTTGCATAAGCTTCCTCGTATACTTCGAGAGCTGGAGAAAGAAACAACCTGTTGAAGAAATTTCTAAGATGGACTTAAATGTAATGATAAAAAACCTGCAAGCTTTTCTAATTTGCCTAAGTCAATGCAATGTAATGTGATACCAGAGGAGAATCTGAGTTACGAGAAATAAGGAGAAGGTTATTCACTAGAGAATGCATTTATTTATTCTCCAACCATTATTATTTATTATAAATATAATGATAATATAATAAATATAAACCATCATTATTTATTCTCCAACCATTCATAAGGGTAACCAACGAATATATAGATATTCAAATACAGAATCTTATTATTATTGTTTTTTTTTTGCTTTTTGGGTCACATTTGGCAATACTCAGGGGGTTACTCCTGGCTCTGCACTCAGGAACTACTCCTGGCGGTGCTCAGGGGACCATATGGGATGCCGGGGAATCGAACCCTGATTGGTTGCATGCAAGGCAAATGCCCTTCCTTCTCTGCTATCACTCCAGCCCCCACCTAAATTTTATTTAGTCCAAGTTTTCCCCTTCTCCACCAATGACTCCCTCTCCTACCAATCATTTGCTGGAGTCTGAATTCTAACCTTAGCTCACTGTTTTGAATGATTACTAACCTCTGATGGATTGATTGATTTATGGTGCTAGGAACCAAACTCAGGCTTCATAGATGCAAGGCATCTTTCCCAGCCTCTTGAGTTACTCTGTCTTTAAGGAATACTTTCAAAGCACTAGAAGCATATAATCCACTGATATACTTCTGAACCATGCTAGCAATAACTAGTACAGGTAGAAGATTGCTAGACCAAAGAGAAATAATTCTAAATGATAAAACAACTGATATAATGATACTGAGACATGAATTTTCATGAAAATTCTTATCACAATTAAATGTAAAATAATCACAATGATTACATTATAAAAGTAGGCATAGAATATGTAGACTTTTGGTGATCACATTTAATTTCAATTTGATCCAGAGGTTCCCTAAAATTTTTCATTCATTCTGCAGTTATGTGAAAAAAAAAATCAAGTAACACAGACATTTTTCTAAAGATCACAATGTAAACTGCTAAAATTAACGACACATATTATATATACTACATATAAATATATATATATATATATATATATATATATATATATATGCAGTACAGCAAACTGAGATGGAGTGTGGTTAGAGGAGAATGAACAGATCTTGGCAGAGGTCAAACTTTTGCTTAGAAATCAGGTTTTGTTGGCATAGACTCTACAGTTTCATAATGAAACATGTAATAAGAATATCTAAAAGGACACATTCTCATTTTTACTCTGCCCGATTCTGAGTTAAAAAATGTAAACGGTTGTTTACCTGTGATTAATTTTTTTCGTCCAGACATACATACCGTATGTTTGATATTTACTCTAATTTTATGAGATTCTTTTAGTTCTATTTAAGGTAACATGACTACAATATAACTTTCATGATTTTCATGCACATATTTACCAAATATTTACTCCCACCAAATTGACCTTCATGGCTCTTTAGATTTCACTTCTATCACATCTTTGGTCCACTTCCTCTTCTCGATTCACGGCTTGTAATCTCAATTCTACAAAGGACAAGCTTTTGTTCTCATTTGATACTGTCTTTGAGGATACTGCCTAGTCTCTTGTTTCTTTGTTTGCCCTCCATGAGCAAGGCCACCTCACCCAGTCTTTGTTTTTCTTCAACTTCTTTATTAGATTTTTGGAGGGCATTTATGAAAAATAAATTTGTTTTTAAATTTTGACAAGAAAGCCAACATTTATCGTTTCTTTTACCTTTTACCTTCCTACCAAACCATTCAAATTGCTATATTTTCAGAAATTGCATTATATATTTCTTTTATTTCCAGCAAGACACCTTTGATAATGTAGGATAATAAACTCTTCCTTCTAATTTTTGAGATGTTATTTTGAAAATGGAGCCTCCCAGAAATTGGTGTTTTTTTTTTCTCTTAACAAACCTCTACACTTGAAAAAGCTACATGTCATTATCTAAAGCATAAAAGTAATTTTGTACCTGTTAGATTTTCTCTTATCATCAGTCATCAGGAATCCTAGAGCAGTAATGGGGTCCAACTATATTAACTGTATCAAGCTGTGGTGTAGGTATTTGTGTGTATTAACTTTCACACTCATTGACTCTTATTTTCTCTCACTTAGGTTCATTTATATTTAAGGTGTCTTTTGTTTATAAATGATCTCGAGTTCCTTATAAAAACAAGATGTAAATTCTAAAGCAGTCATTGCATAGCATAACATTCAATGAATATTCATAGTTCATAATCAGAGGCTATATAGACAGTGACAAAAAAAAGAATAAGCATGAGTGACAAATCTCAAGTCTCTTTACTCACTGTACCCATCCACTGCAATGGAGAATATACAATAAATTATAAGATACTGGTATTAGATTTCCTTTCAATGAAAATTTCTAGACTGAGCGTGATAATAAAATAAGTTAAATTTGATGAAATTATCCAAGTTTTACTCATAAGTTCACTCATCTGTTCTTTTACATTTAAACATATTTCAATGTTTGTGGATTTTAAGTGTTACCATAATCCTCTTTGAATTTGTATGAAAACAAAATCATTCTTTGCTCTGTGTATAAATTTCTTTCCTACTTCAAGGCTGAAGCATTAGAAATAAAGGAGAAAAAGCTATTAGTTATATGAACTAAAGAATTTGTTCATTAGTGGGTAGGGCATTTGCCTTGCATGCGGCCTACCTGGGTTCAATCCCCAGCATCCCAATGGTCCACCGAGCACCGACAGGAGTAATTCCTGAGTGCAGAGCCAGGAGTAACCCCTGAGCATTGCCGGGTCTGGACCCAAAGAGAAAAAAAAAAGAATTTGTATTGGTTTAATTTTTTTTTATCATACCTGGCTTAATCCTGGTTCTTGCTCAGGATTCACTTTTGCTGAGTTCAGGGAAATATTCTGGATACCGGGATTTGAACCAGGTCATTTTTATGAAGGCAAGTGATCGATTGTACTACCTCTCCAGACCCCAAACTGAATTTTTTAAAATAGTATATATCACTACAAAGATAAAGACAACTGATAGAAAACCTTTTTTAGAGCCATGTAGTTCTAACATTAATATGAAATTATTGACTAGAGTTTCCCATAGCATTTCTAGATTTATAGTATCTTCCCCACAATAGTACACCAGTGGTTAGGATATGGAACAACTAAGAATCCTACCGTTATGTATTAGGCATTGATTCCCCACAATCTAATTAATATGCCAGCATTGATGACTCCAGAAATTATCCTGGCTGAATACATCTCAAGGAAGGAGCAATAATGAAATGATACACTAAAATGATAAAAGTGAGTAACTATTATTCTAGAATTCTACAACATATCCACTGATGATTCAAGGGAAGGGTAAATCAAAGAAATTCAGACAAGCTAGACCAGAAATTTTACATGTCATCGATCTTCCTTAAAGAACTGTGAAAGGAGCTCTTCAGGAAAATACTATTGAGACCAAGAAGAAATTATGAACAGCTAAAGGCTACGAATCATATCCAAAACAACAGTAATCATAACGATCAATTTCAGTGAACAAAAACAAAGTGGAATAAAATTTTTGTAGTAAACAAAATTACAGAAGAGGAAGTGATCCCAAATTCCGGTTCTTAGGCCTCTGTGCCAATGGCAGATAATGACAAATGAATAGGGATTAACTGCAAACACAAATAAGTGATGTCAATATCTAGTTTTGTGAGGAATGCCATATTGTTTTCCAAAAGGGCTGGACCACTTGTCACTCCCACCAACAGTGACTGAGAGTCCCTTTTTTCCCCACATCCACACCAGCACTGGTTGTTCTTGCTGTTTTGGATGTGTGCCAGTCTCTGTGGTGTGAGATGGTACCTCATTGTTGTTTTGATTTGCATCTCCCTGATGATT
Organism: Cryptotis parvus; assembly: GCA_021461705.1. Classification (NCBI taxonomy): domain Eukaryota; kingdom Metazoa; phylum Chordata; class Mammalia; order Eulipotyphla; family Soricidae; genus Cryptotis; species Cryptotis parvus. Next base: position 29,047 of record JAJIBD010000900.1, on the reverse strand, counting down.
AAAGATGAAGAGCACTTTTTCATATGCCTTTGGCCATTCGAATTTCTTCTTTTTGGAAGCTTCTGTTCATTTCTTCTCCCCCATTTTTTGATGGGGTTGACTGTTTTTTCCTTGTGAAGTGCTACCAGTGCCTGATATATCCTGGATATCAACCCCTTGTCAGATTGGTATTGGGTGAATATCCTTTCCCACTCTGTGGATTGTCTTTGTATCTTGGTCACCGTTTCTTTTGAGGTGCAGAAGCTTTTCAATTTAATATAATCCCATTTGTTTATCTTTGCTTCCATTTGCTTGGTCAGTGGTGTGTCGTCTTTAAAGATACTTTTAATTTTGATGTCGTAGAGCGTTTCTCCTATGTTTTCTTAGATGTACCTTATAGATTCATGTCTGATGTTGAGATCTATAATCCATTTTGATCTGACTTTTGTGCATGCAGTTAGAAGGAGGTCTAAGTTCATTTTTTTAAACATAGCTGCCCAGTTTTCCCAGCCCGATTTGTTGAAGAGGCTTTCTTTACTCCACTTAATATTTCTTGCTCCTTTATCGATGATTAAGTGACTGTATATTTGAGAGTGTGTTTCAGGATATTCAGTTCTATTCCATAGGTCTACGGGTCTGTCTCTATACAAATACCACACTGTCTTAATTACAACTGCTCTGTAGTAGAGCTTGAGGTTGGGAAAGGTGATACCTCCCATCTTCTCTTTCCCAAAGATTGCTTTAGCTATTCGTGGGGTTTATTATTCCATACAAATTTCAGGAGTGTTTGTTCTATTCTTTGAAGAACATCATGGGTATCTTTATAGGGACCGCATTGAATCTGTATAAAGCTCTAGGGAGTATTACCATTTTGATAATGTTAATCCTTCCATTCCATGAGCAGGGAATGTGTCTCCAATTCCTCAGGTCCTCTTTTATTTCCTGAAGTAACATTTGATCCAGCAATAGCACTCCTGGGAATATACCCGAGAGACCGAAAAATACATAGCAGAAACACTATCTGTACTTCTTTATTCATTTCTGCTCTATTCACAATAGCTAGAATCTGGAAACAACCTAAATGCCTGAGAACAGAGGACTGGCTAAAGAAACTGTGGTTCATCTGCACTATGGAATACTACGCAGCTGTCATAAAAGATGAAATTATGAAATTTACCTACAAATGGATGGACATGGAGACTATAATGCTGAGTGAAATTAGTCAGAAGGAAAAGGACAGAGATAGAATAACTGCATTCATTAATAGGATATAAATAGATACCAGTGTTTTACTAAGTGTGGGAAAAAAATTCACCTTTGAAGATACACAAAGAGACTTAAGTGATAAACTCTAAATATCTGCAGGGCTAGCCACAATGTGTAAAAGAAGAGGGAGAAAGATGCAGAGACAGAGAGAGACAGAGAGAAAGAGAGGAAACAGAGCTACCTGCTATTGAGGCAGCCTGGGGGGTGGGGCGGGAGGGGTGAGGTACATTGGTGGTGGAAATGGGGCACTGGTGGAGGGATGGGTGCTATAATACTGTATTACCAAGAATCAATTATGACCACCTTTGTAATTGTATTTCTCACGGTGGTCACGATCATGATCACGATCTTCCCGTTGATCATCTATTTGCTAGAGTGGGCACCAGTAATATCTCCATATGTCCTGTCTCATGCCAGTAGAGCCAGGGGGCATCGGCTTGCTACAGGAACATAAAGAGCCTCAAACCATTATATTTTGTCATGGGAATGACCTAATATAATTGTTACTGGAATTTGGCATATCTAATACAACACAAGAAGCTTGCCAGGCTTGCCGAGTGGGAGGCAAACTCTTTTAAACACCTCCAAATAAAGCCTTTATTGATGAGCGGAGCGGCCCCTTTGTGATGGGCTGGTCTGCTGAGTGGAGTTCTGATGAGACGGAAGTCCAAATGTGGAAAATGGTGGCGCCCGTCGAGTGAGGGGGGTGGTCTGGCTTGTTGTGAGGCTCTGCCGAGGTGGTGGGCCAGGGCTAAAACCTGCCATGCCTCCCGACTGCCTCATGAACGGCTGTGCACAGGGAGAGCAAGGAACAGCTCTGTCCCATGTCTGAGAGTCTCTGGACCAGCATACCTGGGCGGATTGAGGAAAAAAGCTGCTGCAGGGTGGGTGTTGATGATCCAGGCTGTGATGGGCTGGTCTTCTGGGTGTAGTTCTGACGAGAGGGAAGTCCGAATGTGGAAAATGGCGGCGCCTGTGGAGTGGGGGGTGGTCTGGCTTGTTGTGAGGGCTCTGCCGAGGTGGTGGGCCAGGGCTAGAACCCGCCATGCCTCCCGACTGCCTCATGAGCGGCTGTGCACAGGGATTGCAAGGAACAGCTCTGCCCCATGTCTGAGAGTCTCTGGACCGGTGAATAGAATAGCTTCTCACGGTGGTATAATAAAAAATTTTAAAAAAAGAGTTCAGGTGATAAAAAACAAATAAGTGATATAAGTAGATTAATAACAACATTCAATAAATAACTTTGTCTGGTAGAGGAAACAACATAGAAAAGGGACTTTAACTATCAGTCACTAGATCACTAGATCACTAGACATCATCGATTTCCTTGAGCGGGCACCAGTAACATTTCCATTTGACTCTATCAGGTGCCACTGTAGCCCAATGGCATCTGGTTGTTTCAGGAATATGAAGAGCCGGAATCGTTCATTCAGGGTCTTGATGAAGAAGTCTGACCATCTTATAGGTAGGCGGCCACGTGATTTTTTGACATCCCTTGGGATCCAGTCTGTTTATGCTCTAGTCCAGCGGTCATCTCCAAATCGCATTACATATCTAGCCCATCTGATTTTTTGATGCCTTGGCAAACCAGACAGCGTCACTGAATCTGGAACAGTGACGGAGGTCGGAACTCCAGATTCCTTCTTTCACTTGAGTGAGGCGTGATATTCCAAGCATAGCTCTTTCAATTCCTCTTTGGGAAACCAGAATAGGATTCTCATGCTACCTTCTTGGGGCCCAGGTCTCTGAGGTGTATGTTAATGCAGGGAGAACAGCGGAGTTGAAGAGATGTGCCTGGAGTCGGAGGTTCTTTGCCCTTTTAGCTATTTCTTCGATGCCTTTGAAGGCATTCCGTGCCGCTCTCTTCCTCCTGCACAGCTCAGATTTTAGGTCATTCATCATGTTGACTTCTCGACCTAGGTGTACATAACTGCTGCATTCAGAGATGTTTGTTCCATTGAGAGTAAATGGGGTCTCTTGAACTAGTTCATTTTTTATGAACATAGTTTTGTTGAGATTCAGCTGTAGACCGATCTTTCCACATTCTCGGTCAAAGTCAGTCAGCATTTGTGCCGCTTTGCTAATATTTGGTGTTATTAGAACAATGTCATCAGCGAAGGGGAGGTGGTGTAGTTGCCGACCATCTATCTTCACTCCCATTCCTTCCCATTCTAATTGTTGCATGATGTTCTTGAGGGTGGCACTGAAGAGTTTTGGTGAAATGGTATCACCTTGCTGAACCCGTCTTTTGGCATCAATGATCATTTCCTTGTAGAATGGTGAATCCATTCTATCCAATACTGATAGTCAATCCATTCTACTTTGACTATCAGTATTTAGATTAAAACATTATGAGTACCATGGGCACCCACATGTTCACCCCTTAGGAATAAATTGCTTATTCCCCACAATATAGACTGGTTATAGGCCGTATTCTCAAATTAATATCCTTACACATGTTTCCAACCCTCTTTGGTGTCTAGAGACTGGTGAAATACGAATATAAAATTCTGCTTAGTTGCCTCAGATGGATGATTATCCAATCACCTTCCCTCCTGGTGCTTCTAATGAGGTAAGATTTTTGCTGCAAAAGCATCACAGTTGGACTAAGGCTCTCAGCCAGACACCAGGTACTCAGGTGCAGGGTGGGGCCGCTGCCTGCCCACCATATGCTAGACTGATGGGGCTTCTTGAGGTTGAGGCAGGTCTTGATCCTTGGCCTGCCTTATCCCAGGCACTCAGAAACCAGAAAAATATTGCACAACACAACCACAGTCATCCTCAAGGTCCACACTCCACAGCTGGACACAGCCTGATCCCCATGGTGTGCACCCGTGCTATATCTCAACACTTGGTATACCACAAACGGTGGGAGTCAGAGGTTAGGTAAGACAGAGAAGGGAGCAGTGTGCTAATAATCGTTGAAAATGCTAATACCAGACTAGAACTGAGCATTGAATATAGGCAAAGGGATACACATGATAATCTCTAATGTGTATTGCAATCCACAATGTGGATTAGCCAGCATCAATATCAGGGAAGGGTATTGACAAAGTCATGGCTTTTTTTCTTCTTTCTGTTGTTGTGTGGAGTCTGGACATTTCTGTTGGGGGGATTCACTTTCCGGGTTTCCAGAGCATAGTGGTTTTCTACTGTCAACCCCTTTCTTTGTCCAATTATGTCTCCTCTTTACCACAGAATATGGATATCAGGTATTCCCAAGTAGGCCTCATTTAAAAAAAAATATTTTCATAGACAATTTTATCCATTAGCCTGGCCCTAAGGCATTATCTTAGACATGTTATTTGTTATGATAAAAAGATCCATAAAAAAGAGCATCGAAGTTACAAAAATAATTCATCAAAATAGGCTACCAGTTAAGGAGTCAGATATATCATTAATCACCTGTGCATGTAATCACCATGTATGCATGTATCAATGAGTTTCTTATTCCTCATCATTTGTATGAGACAGTTGTGTGCTAGGACAAAATGTTTATGTTTTCCCAAATCCATATTTTGATGTCTAGTTGGAGCTATTTAGAAATGGATGGAGACTTTGGGAAGTAGCTACAGTACTTAAATCATAGTTATTGAGACTTGATACATTATTGCTCACTTTTTGGAGGGTTTGTATCTATATACAGCAGTACTTGAGAGCTACTCCTGATGTGGTCTTTGTGGGCTCATGCAGCGATGAGGGTTAAAGATGGGGTTCCTACATGGCATTAGTCTTGAACTATTACCTTATGCAGCCGTGAAGGTTCAACATGGGGTTCCAACATTCAAAGCATGGACTCCAGTGTTGATCTATTGCCTCTGTCCCAAATCATCATTCTTATCCAAAAATATCTCTCTCTCCCCTCTCTCCATCTCTCTCTAGCTCTCTTTCTTTCCCTCTCTCTCACTCTTGTTAGATAAGCACACAGAAATGTTAACCAACAAATCAAGAGAAAAAAACTTAGAATCTTAGAATGAAATATACTTTGTTAGCATCTTGACTTTTCACTTACTGTGAAAAATATATTGCTATCATTTGAATCACAGAGTCTGTGGGATTTTAATATAATAACCTAAATCAAGACACAGTGATAATTAAATAGGATATGCTCATAGTACTAGAAAACAATCTTCATCATGAATATGAAAATATAATGCTTTGAGTATTAAAATAATAAAGATAAGAGTACAATGGCTTTGTTTATTCTTTTAAGGAGACCAGGGAAAAAGGAGGTTTTAAAGTCCAAGCTTTAAAGATTATTAGAACAGTGCCAAAGAGGGAAGAATTGAAACAAAATGCTAAGCAGAAGAAAGAATTGAGCCAAATCGTAAATGCATTGAAAATTGCCAATACTGTGTGTGGGATGGGGTATGTATGAAAATGGCCGAAGTGGAACTTGAAAGACTATGTGATTTGGACTTCATTCTGTCACATACAATAGGAGGCTCCAGTGCTTTTAATATAAAGAAAGGTATGACATGATTAGAATTTTAAAAAAAAATTTTGTAAAAGTTAACTACTGCAGACAAAAAATTCAGCAAAAGTTAAGGATAATATGGAAGCCAAGAGACAATACAATAAGACTATTGCACTGGTCCAAGCAAAATATGAGAACAGGCTGAACTAGGTCAGTGGCAGAAGAAATCGAGACTGAATGACCTACTTAAAAACACTTAGGAGGCAAAGTTAAAAAGGATCTGGGAGGCATAGGTGAAAAGGAGGGGAAGAAAGAGGTGTCAGAACTAGTCTATGAATGTTGTAGCTTCAAGTATGAAAGTGAAAAATGGGAGAGGTGAATTCTATCTTAATCACAATCAGTTTAGATATTCGATTAGGGAAGTCACTATGTGAGAGGTATAGATGGAAAAAAAACTAAAGAAAACCAAAACATAACAATACTTGAACAGTGGTGGCATTGTGCATCTAGAAAATATTCATCTGTCATGTCTGCAAAATAATTTCTTACCTGGTGAGATTAGCATATGGAAAAATGTGGGTTTCTCTTCCAAAAGAAAAAGACCACTTGGGCAGCGAATGTATAAGAAGTCATAGTACTTCAGTCTGAATACCTGAATGTGTTTTTCAATGGACAATTCAGACTGCATTTCATGCACTGTTCACCAATAATTTATAATATGCATAATAGTCTTCTCTATTAGATTTATATCCATGCATTTAAATTAAGATCCACTTAGCCTGATGCCTCAGAGTCTAGCTGAAAATATGCCAAAAGCTTGACTTTTAAGTTTTAAAGCTTTGGGGGATTAATTCATTCACCAGAAGCACAATTATTCCATATGTCCACGTTAAAATATATTTGCTACTTCTGAAAGAAACAATGATGACACTATGCTGACTTTCAAAATGAATCAAATAAAAGGAAAAGCATAATTCAAAGCCAAATTGGGATTCATTTGCACATATTTGGGACTTAAAAGATTTTTGTCATTATTTGACTGGAGCCCTGTTGGAAACTATTTATGAGTCATTTCTACAGAGCTCTTTTCAGCATGCTCAGCTTTCAATTGTACCAAAGCCCTGTTTAGCTTTCCCTGATCATGTAGCCAACTGACTGCCTTTTTTATAATAGTGCCTGTGAAGCCCTGTCAGCAGGACAACTGCAAAGCCATCTTTAAATCTTGTGAAAACATGAAGCCCAAGATGAAATTTACCACTTGAACCCCCAACCCAAGAGACTGTACTGTGAAAGAAGTTACACTGGAATAAAATTGGGAAATTTCACATGATCATAAAGCCATTCATTATCGGAACTTTAAAATGGCTACCTGGCAAAAATCATACTTTTTGAAAAATTTAACAGCAGTCTTCGATATAAAATGGTTCTGTAGAAGTCTTCAGCATTTTCTCAAGAGCCTTACCATCAAATTGTATTCATTGCTAATTCCATTCATTCCACAATGGATCTTTATCTTAAAAGTTTGTGTTGTACTCTATGTGCTGATGTATTTACAACTAATCACCATTCTATCACCTAGGGATCTGCTATGTTCTTGATGAAATGAAATATTTTTACAGCACGTTTACTAACAAAATGAATAGAACTTCAGATTATATCATATAAAATAAAATAGAGGGCTGGAAGGGGTATGGCAAAGTTAAGCTACATAGATTTCCATACAATTGTTTTTATATACAGAATCCAACTTGATCCTTTAGGGCTTTTATATCAAATAATACTATTGTTAGCAATTCCAGTTGTTCATTTAAGATTTAAAAAATCAAATTTTCTTTTTTTTTTGTGGGGGGTCACACCTGGCGATGCTCAGGGGTTTTCCTGGCTCTGCACTCAGGAATTACTCCTGGCGGTGCTCGGGGACCATATGGGATGCCGGGGATTGAACCGGGCCAGCAAGGGCCGGCTGCGTGCAAGGCAAATGCCCTGCCCGCTGGGCTATTGCTCCGGCCCCTAAAGAAAAAAATCAAATTTTCTTTTATGTTTTTGATTTTAAAGTCTAGAATAAATAGTGTTAGTGTATTTGTGCAAGTTTGAAATGTCATATAAAATTCTTTAGCTTCCCTCATTGAAAATAAGAAGTCAAAATCTTGTCTTAGATTTGGCTATAGAATCTGACTGCTTAACTAGTATAATGCTGGTGATCGGGACACTTGCAACATTTCACTCAAAATGGATTTCTCCAGATGAATTTAAAAGCTAGATTTATCCAAAGGAATTTAAATGCATGTGAGTTTAGATCTCCCTCTTCCTTCCTATAATCATGAAAAATTCTGAAAATTCAAAAGTAGCAACTAAATCAATTTCTCTTGATACTTGTGATTGAATTGCTCTCAGAAACAAATTTCTGGGTCTGGAGCGATAGTACAGTGGGTAGGTCTTTTGCCCTATGTGATTCCTGGCACCTAAAAGGTCCCCAAGTCTGCCAAGAGTGATCCCTGAGCACCTCTGGCTATGGTCCAGGAAAAAAGAACAAAGTTCCTATTCATATACTACAAGAATATCCTATAAACCTAACTTCATACAACTTTTTTTTCTGTAATAGGAAATATTGTTATTTGTATTTATCCAGCATTGCTTTCTTGAACTACTAGAACTTTGATATAAAATAATTTTCTACTTGATGAAGACCTTGGGAAACTGCAATAATCTATGTACACTAGAACAATAAATGAACACAAAGAAGAAAATAACCTTAGAAGAAAGCCTGAATTCCAGAAAGAATTGCAAATAAAATTAATTAAAATGAACAAGAATAAACAAACAAATCTTGATATATGTTGATTATATCTTTTAAAACACAGTAAAGTTTAATGCTAGATATTAAAATTCAAGGTTAGAAGGAGGATGGTAACTGGAATTAAAGAATCTTATGATCCTTAAACAAAGATTGAAGGCAGGGTACAGATCCAATATTTGTTTGTGTTTGTATTTTTTAATCTATAAAGTATGGCTGCTATAGTTTCAATGCAAACACCAACAGAATTAAAAAAAGGAATTGATGAGAAAAAAAAGGAAAGATGACAACATAGGTAAGAGAAAAATTAAACTTGATACAATTATGTTAAAAATACAGAATAAAAAGTAAGATGATGTCAAATATTACCTAATACATTACATTAAAAATTTAAAAAATATAGTAAAATGTGAAAATTTGGTAATATTTTTGAGCCATGTGAAAATAAAGTTGCTCCATAGCAAATCATGATATAATCACATCTCATACGGTCCCCCAAGCACTGCCAAGAGCAATCCTTGAGTGCTGAGTTAGGAGTAATCCCTGATTTGTGCCAGGTGGGCCCCAAAACATTAAAATGAATAAATTAATTAACATAATAAAGCTTTGAAATGTTATGGAGAAGTGCAACCAGCAAATAATGCATGGCTACAATGAACATGGTAAGTCAAGTTAAGGAAAGCTTCCTGTAGATGGTTAAGGGTAAGTGAAAGAGTGGAAAGGTAAAGATATGCTTGGTTACAAAACTAAGGGGATAAAGCCCCAGAAAGGGACTGACAGATATCCCAGTGCATTCACTGAATAAGGGGATCTCCGCATGTATAGGCTGGACAGAGATATTAAATCTTGTATCATTCAGTGGAGCTTAGGGAGCTCAAAGCTCTTGCCTAGACAGCTCCTGCCACTAAGAGAAACTATAAATATTCATCAAACAAGTGAAAGATCACGGCAAATTCTGCACACTCCATTAATGAAGGTTTTCTTTTTATTCTAAATGAAATTAGAAATGCTTGAAGAGTTCTGAAAAGCCTGATAATATGATCAGATTTGCTTTTCTCAAATATTACTATGGTACATAGTGGGAAAATTTGGAAAGTGTCTCCCCTAGCCTCAGTACATAAATCTGTGTCTTCTGGGCCAGGAGAGGGTGCAGACAACCACCAAAGTAGCAGCACTATGGTGAAAGTATAATGCAAAGAAGTGGTATGGGGATGGCAAGAAAACATTTGAGAGAAAGATAAGCCCATATAACTTCACTTGTATGATACATAGGGAATAAAATAAGTGAACTAAGGAACAGAAAACTGATTGTAGCTTATAAACCATTAGTGGTAACCAGAGATAAGGGTAAGAGTAGCCAGATAAACATGTTCACTTCTATGGTGAATGATAAAATCAAACTTAGCAAGAGTTTTAACACAATATTCCTTCAAAAAATCTAAAATGCTGAAAGGTACATAGAAGATAAAATTGGCAAAATTTATCAATCATAGCAATAATTACAGGAGAGAGGAAGGCAGTTATCCTGAGATGGTATGTCAGTGATATGTCTGAAGGTAGTCTTATTAGAACACTGAAAGAAAAAGAGCAGTTAACCAAAAAAAAATAAAAATAAAGGGTAGAAAGGAAGAGGGAAAAGAAGGAAATCAAGAAATTTTGAAATGGTAACTTAGACAAGAATTATAAGCCTTGGTGGATGAATCTGGAGAGTATCATGCTGAGTGGTTAGCCCTGGAGAAATACAGAAACAGAATAACATCTCTTATATGTGAAACATAAAAAAAAAATAATAAGGGAGAAAACAAATGGCAAAGGCAACAGAACATGAGAACTTCTCTGCAGAAGTGAGCTTATCATGGGGCGGAGCGATAGCCCAGCTGGTAGGGCATTTGCCTTGCATGCAGCCGGCCTATGCTGGCCGGGTTCGATCCCCCAGCATCCCATATGGTCCCCTGAGCACCGCCAGGAGTAATTCCTGAGTGCAGAGCCAGGAGTAACCCCTGAGTGTCGCCAGGTGTGGCCCAAAAAAGCAAATAAATAAATGAATAAATAAATAAATAAAAGAAGTGAGCTTATCAGGAAAGGGGAGGGGAAGCATGTGGGGGAAACAAGACTATGGATGAGGGAAAGTATGGTGTTAGAACAATATATGCACAAACCCTGATCATTATCAGTATTGTCAATCATGGTGCTCAAGTGAATTTTTTGTTTGTTTGGGGCCACAGCTGGTGATTCTCAGGGGTTAGTCCTGGTTCTGTTCTCATAAATCACTCACTGCATTATGAGAACCATATGGGATGTTGGGCATTGAACCCAAGTAGGCTAATGCAAAGCAATATACTATCTTCCAGCATGCACTGGACTATCTCTCCAGCACCCTCAAGTGAATTTTTTAAATGAATTTGAAGACTTACAAGCTTTACTGAGTATAGAATTCCTTCTGGACTTGTAAATTATATGATTTTGTTTTATTAAACATCTCCGATATATAATTATTCATAAATCATGCCACAGTTCTTTGGGTTGTTATGATAGGTGATATTTTTCCTCATTATTATAATTTATACCAGTTTTCTTGTTACTGCTTATGCTTGCAATACTACTTTACCATGCCATTATGAATGTCAATAACCTTCAAACTACTGTCCCAAGGTTCCTTATCACCTTAGCATCATTAGTTTACTGTTCCGCTGGAATGGATAGGTATTATAAGCACATCTAGGGTGGGAGCTGGGGGTTTGTGGGGCTTCCTTGAATCAAACCCAGAACTCACACATGGAAAGCAAGGCCTCTAACATGATTCATGCAGTGTCTTACAAGGCAGACTCTCCATTTCATCACAGCAAATAATTAGGATATGTGAATTACTCAATTGGATGATCTTTCAAAATCAATCACATATTTTATCTATCCTATTATGAAGTCTTGGCCTAATTCAATTGATAATATATCAATAGTTGGAAGCTATCTACTTCATAGTTAGTGACAAGAATTAGCACTCCAAATTAAAGAAAGCATAGCCCTCTACTAAAATTTTTGGATAATTAAATAATTTATTCATTAGTGAACAAAATAGAGATAGTAAACAAAGGGGTGCAAAGTTCTTATTTTTTTGTATCCCAGTCCCAGCATGGGCAAATACATAAGCTCCTGCACTAACCTAATAACTTTTACCCAGGGGCTGGCAATATATCTTACTGTGTTACAAATAAATAGCAGACGTGGTCCGCAGACTGTCAAATCTCTACTGCAGAACAAACAGGGCCATGATTATGCTCTGTAAAATAAAATAGTGCCCAAGGAATGAGCTAGACAGAGGCATCTATGAGAGCAAATCTGTCAAAAGCCTTAGGAAACAGAAGCTCAGAGTTATTATTTTATTGGGGTTGGATATCTTGGGGGATTAGGGATAAAAGATTTATACCTCTAGGTTTTCTAACTCAAGTGAACTTGGAGCATGAGTAACGTTTTAAGCATCAGAATACAGAGTGTGGTTGTCCTACTACTGAGATAAAGTTATTTATCTAAAACTGTGTGCTTGTTACTGTCTCATACCAATGTTTATATGGATTAATTAATAAACACACATTTTTTGAGAAGTATGAGAATTTGGAAAGTTGCTTTTCAACTAAGAATTGTTTTTAATGGTTGACACTTCAATATACTACAATCAAATCTGAGTTGAGACGTTGACCTCTCATTTATAGAAACAACTATTGTCTTAACACAAATGGGGGAGAAATGATCATATCACACTATTGGTTATCAACTACCATTTCCTCTTCACTTGCACACCCACAAAGTTATTGTAGTTATTATACTGTTCTATGTTACACCAAATTAGTATTTCTAAAACTATTTAAATATTTAGATCAACCAAGTAGTAAAGTATTTCCCACAATGACCGTATAGTAATGGACAAGGGAAATATTTTAAGCCCTTGGAATTTTCTTTTGCTCCAGTCCACTCAGAAAATTGGTACCTCTTTTTGATTTTAGAGTTTTTGACAATTTTACCATTGTGTTTTGGATACAATTTTTCTTGTTTTAGCATCGATTTTAATTCTCAAGAACTGAATTTCTACCTTCTTTCCCCTCAGTGTATTTTCTTTAGCACATAGCAAATGAAAATTAAATAATAAAAGGATTTCACAAATGGTTGCTCATGGAAATTTCGTTATAATTCTGCTACATTTAGTTTTCCATGACACTAATGAATAAAAATAATTCACTTATAATTGGAGAAAAAGACAAGAAACAATGAAAAGCCATCATAACAAGGTCTAATTATTCATATTAATTGTTAGGGAGAATGCCTACATTAAATAAATAAGAAATATAGTTTATGGAAAAAATTTAAAACAGAAAATTTCCCTTAAATTATGTATCATATTTTTAAACAAGGTAGTCAAATAGTATCAGCCTCATATTTTAAAGGGATATGAATAGAATGTTTTGTAAAATAGTATACCCTGAGAGGTTCCATGGTTTTGGAAACCGTGCCTATTTATATTTTAAATATAAACCAGCATGACTACTTTACTCCTTTCCAGTTCTATTGCCAATGCAGTAACATATCATATTGTATATAATAAATAAAGAAAAAATTTCAACAAACTAATGCTAACTTTATTTTTGTTTTTTTTCTACCATTTATGAGAGGAAAATAAAATGAAAGAAAAGTAGCGAAGGATGAGAAAACTTATCTCGTAAATATTAACTAGAAAAATGTTGCTCTTAGATTCTCTGTTTCAAGTACTTTGCTGCCAATGAAGATTCTGTTCAATAATATTTTATTTATAGAAAATCTAAATGTAATATAAATTTCACATTTCATGAATCATTATTTTAACCATCCAGTAAACATTCTTACTAACCACAGAAAAGATGGGCTGGATTTGGTTGTGTGAAATAGTTTGCCATTTAACTACAAAATGTTTCTAATATCTGCACCTTTTTTTTTTTTTTTTTGCTTTTGAGTCACACCCAGCAATGCTCAGGTTTACTCCTGGCTCTGCACTCAGGAATTACTCCAGATAGTACTCAGGGGACCATATGTGATGCTGAGGATTAAACCTGGGTCTGCCACGTGCAATGCAAACATTCTACCCACTGTACTATCGCTCCAGCCCTATATCTGTACCATTTTAGAAAACAAAAATAATTGTCTACACTCCCAAGATGTTTCCCATTTAACTTTCTAGGCACTGGAAATAATCAACTTTTTTCTGTAATTTTTTAGACTTCTAAACTTTATTTAAACACCATTTGTTACAAAGTTGTACACAATACAGTTGTTTTAGGTATTCAATATTCCAAAACCAGTGTCATCACCAATATACCAATGAGTCCTTACCATCACCAAAGACCCTAGTTTCCCACCCACACCCCAAACCTGCTCCTTTAGCAGGCACTGATTAACCTACTTTATATTGTTTATCACAACATATGTCAGGTAATGGTGTTGCTAAACTCATGACCATTTTACCGAGCTGTTATGTGCAAATTGGGTCATCTGTATTATAGTTCTCACTTACTTAACTAAGTGTACTTCTACTCATTTTTTTAAAAAGCTATTCATGTTAATTTACTAGAGGCATTCAATATTCACCACCATTGCAACTTCCCACCACCATTATTTCCAATATTCTCAACTACTACTTAAGCATGTCCCTATAGCAGACCCTCAATAATTTATTCTATGTTGCTTGCTATAGCTAATTTGCTAAAATGAACAAGAAATGTTTTCTTATAAGAAAGTTAGTAAAGATTATTCAATTTCATCATGGAGCTATTGAGCCCTTGTATAAGATATTATTGATCACTGTCACTGTATCACTGTCTTCCCGTTCATCATCGATTTGCTAGAGCGGGCCCCAGTAACATCTCCATATGTCCTGTCTCATGCTAGTAGAGCCCAAGGCATCTGCTTGCTCCAGGAACATAAAGAGCCCCAATCCATTCCGGAATGAGGTCTATAATTATTATTGGTATTTGGCATATATCAAATACAACACGGGTAGCTTGCCAGGCTCTGCCGTGCAGGTAGCATACTCTTGTAGGCACCTCTAAGTCCAGCATTTATTGATGAACCGGCGCAGCCGCAAGCGGCCGCGTGAGCCGGGCGCTGATAGGCTGGTCTGCTGGGTGGAGGTCTGACGAGAGAGAAGTCCGGATGTGGAAAATGGAGGCCCTCATGGAGTGGGGGGGTCTTCTGGCTTGTTGCGAGGCTCTGCTGGGATGGTGGGCCAGGGCTAGAACCCACCATCCCTCCCGGGCACCTCATGAGCGGCTGGTCACAGGAAGAGCCAGTAGCAGCTCTGCCCCATGTCTGCAAGTCTCTGGACTGGCATACCTGAGCTGGATATTATTGATATGTTGTTATAAGATAGGTATTGCGTGTATATATTTTGTTATTGGTTGTCTTCTACTTTGATAACTTGATCACCTAATATCCCATTATTCATCGATTTACTCAAGCAGGTACCAGTAATGTTTCCATTTGACCCTATCAGGGATGCTGTCTCTTTTGCCAAAGCATCGAAAATCAGATGGGCTGGACATGTAATGCGATTTGGAGATGACCGCTGGACTAGAGCCATTACTGACTGGATCCCACCGGATGTCAAAAGATCACGTGGCCGCCCACCCACAAGATGGTCAGACTTCCTTGTCAAGACCCTGAAGGAACGGTTTGAGGTTCTTCATATTCCTGAATCAACCAGATGCCATTGGGCTACATTGGCACATAATAGGGTCCAATGGAAATGTTACTGGCGCCCACTTGAGCAAATCGATGAATAACGGGATTCAAATGATCAAGTGAAGTGATCAAGTGATAAGGAAGTCTGACCATCTTGCAGGTGGTTGGCCACATGATCATTAGGCATCACATGGCATCCAATCGTTAACGGCTCTTGTCCAACAGTCATCTCAAGATCGCATTATATGACCAGCCCATCTGATTTTCGATGTTCTGGCAGATGAGACAGATTTTAGAATAGCAATGGAGGTCGGAACTCTGGATTCCCTCTCTCACTTGAATGAGGCGTGATATTCCAAGCATGGCTCTTTCGATTCCTCTTTGGGAGACCTGCATGGTATTCTCATCCTGTTTTCATAGGGCCCGGGTCTCTGAGGCATATGTCAATGCAGGAAGAATGGTGTAGTCAAAGATGTGTGCCCATAGCCGGAGGTTCTTTGTTCTTTTGACTATTGTTTAGATGTTTTTGAAGGCAGTCCATGCCACTCTTTTCCTCCTGCACAACTCAGGTTTCAGGTCATTCATCATATTGACTTCTCGACCTAAGTACATATAGCTGTTGCATTCAGAGATGTTTGTTCCATTGAGAGTGAATGGGGCCTCTGGAACTAGTTCATTCCTCATAACATAGTTTTCTTGGGTTTCAGCTGTAGACCTATCCTTTCACATTCTCGGTCAAAGTCTTCCAGCATTTGTGCTGCTTGGCAGATGTTTGGTGTTATTAGAACAATGTCATCAGCGAAGCATAGGTGGTGTAGGTGGTCTTCTACTTTACATTCATTAAATGTGGTGTTTGGAGGGATGGGTGCTGGAACACTGTAAGACCAAAACCCAAACATGAAAATCTTTGTAAATGTATATCTCACGGTGGTATAATTAAATATAAAAATAAATAAATAAAATAAAAAATATAGAGGCAGGTTGGGGGTAGGTGGGAGTGAATGTGGGAACTTTGGTGGTGGGAATGGGGCACTGGTGCAGGGATGGGTGCTGGAATACTGTACGAATAAGGCCCAATTTTGAACATCTTTGCAATTGTATATTTTACAGTGGTATCGCTGTCTGTCTTCCCATTCATCAATGATTTGCTTGAGCGGGCCCCAATAACATCACCATGTGCCCTGTCTCATGCAAGTAGAGCCCAAGGGCATCTGCTTGCTCCAGGAACATAATCCATTCCAGAATGAGGTCTATAATTGTTACTGGTATTTGGCATATCAAATACAACACGGGTAGCTTGCCAGGCTCTGCCATACAGGTAGCATATTCACAGTGGTACAATTAAAAAATAAAAATAAAACACTCAGGCATGGGTCCAGAGTGATAGTACAACTGGTATGGCTTTTGCCTTATATGTGGCCAACAGGGTTTGATTCTCAGCATCCCATATGGTTCCCTGAGCACCACCAGGTGTAATTACTGAGTGCTGAGCCAAGAATGGCCTCTGAGTGTAATCCCAGGAGTATTCCCCAGGTGTGACCCCAAAAATCAAAGCAAAACAAAACAAAACTCAGGTATTTGGATTTTGTGACTAGTATCTCCGGGCTTTAACAGAGTTGGGGATGGGCCCCTCCCCATCTCCCTTATTTTCCAGAAGGCCTAGCAATTTCGCCCATGAGCTGCCTCTGGAGCCAAGCAGTCTAATTTAATGGTGATAATCCAGAGACTCATATGTAAATCTCAAAAGAGATCAGCAAGTGGCAGAGATGCTAGGCTGAGTGTACTAGGGCACCTTGGCAGGGATGAGTGAGGTCCTTTCTGTCCCAACAGAGCCTGTGCAGCTGAAAGCCTCCACACTCCACAATTGCCACCATGTTCAAGGCTGGACTCCATTCCTCTGACAAGCTCCACTGAAAAATTAATACATTGAAAAACTCAGGTATGCGGGTTTTTTTTGTGACTTCAGGCTTTCAATGAGTTGGGATAGGCTCTCTCCCCCATCTCCCTGTTCTTCTGAAAGGCCAGGAAGTCTCAACGATGCCCCAAAGGCACCACTCAGTTAAAAATTTAACTCCAACTTTACCACCTTTTTAAAAATGTGGGAATTCATGGAGAGAATGTGGCCATGTGACACCTTTTCTGAAATCTTAAGTGAAATTCACTTTTATGGCATAAATCAACATTCATTTTTTTCTTGTTTGTTTTCATACATTCTTATCTTCTCTGCAGAAAAGACTCAAATCTTCCATTTTGATAGAACAAGTTGAGAGACACCATACTTCTGGACCAAGAAATGCTAAAGGGACAGGTTGGAGATGGGAGGACAAATGGGGACATTGGTGGAGGGAAGGCCACACTGTGACATTCCAGATTTTAAGACACATAGACGTTACCTTTGCGTTATAGCAATAACAAAAAGATAAAAGAAACACTAATTGGGGGCTGGGGGGAGAAAAGCTAACTAATTTTAAAATATCAATCACTCTTCAGTGTGGTGTTAAAGTAATAGAGTCATGGGGAAAACCTCTGCCTGAAAAGTTGGAGAGGTAGATAGGATGATTCTTACTGGAGCATAAACCCATAGACGGAAAACTATGTGGGAACCGGTGACTTAAGCCAGGGAAACCTTAACTGTAATTGACATGTTATCAGATGTTCACTACTGTTCGCCCAGCTGTAGAATTTTAGTTTCCAGGGACACTTTTTAAAAGAACTCCCCATACTTTGGTAAGTTTTACCTTCCCAAACTCCACTATGCTCTCACAGAGAAACCCCTGATTTTTAAAAATTTATTTTATTAAGCCACCGTGCCATACAGCTAGAAGGCTATGCATAACTGGGTTTCAGTCCCACACTGTTCCAACAACCATCACTCCACCAGTGCACATTTCCATAACCAATGTACCTCTTTTCCCTCATGCAACCTCCCAACTCCCTACCTTCAGCCTGTGTCTATGGCAGGCATTTTCCTTCTTTCTCCGGCTCTCTCTCTCTCTCTCTCTCTCTCTCTCTCTCTCTCTCTCTCTCTCTCTCTCTCTCTCTTCCATTGGGCATAATGTTTGCAATACAGATACTGAAAGTTTGGCATGTTTTTTCTAACCTATCCTGTACACAGTACTTATAAAGTAGTCATTCAGTGGTACTGTCTTTGTCATAGTGGTCCCTTCCCTATCCCAACTGCCTTTTCCCCAAGAGGTTCAAGCAGGTTTCCAAACATGGACCAAACTTCCTGGCCCTTGTTTCTACTGTCCTTGAGTAATGGTTTCATTTTTTATACCCCACAATAAATGCAATCATTCTGTGTCTGTCCCTCTCTGTCTGAATCATTTCACTAAGCATGATACTCTCCATGTCCAACCATTTATAAGCAATTTTCATGACTTCATCTTTCCTAAAAGCTGCTTAGTGTTCCATTGTATAGATGTACCATAGTTTCTTTATCCAGAAATCTGTTCTCAAGCACTTGGGTTGTTAAAAGATTCTGACAATTCTAAACAGTGATGCAATAAACATAGAAGTGTAGATGGTGTTTCTGCTGTGTGTTTCTGAAGCCCCAAGGTATATTCACAGAAGTGGTTTTCTGGGACATATGGAAGCTCAATTCCCTGCCTTTTGAGTATGCCATATTGTTTTCCAAAAAGACTGGACTAGTCGACATTCACACCAACAATGAAGGAAAGTCCATTTCTCCCCTCTTCCATACCAGCACTGGTTGTTCTTATTCTTTAGGATGTGTGCCAGTTTCCGTGATATAAGATGCTATCTCATTGTTGTTTTGATTTGAATCTCTCTGATGATTAGTGATGTAGAGCATTTTCTCATGGTCTTTTGACATTCACATTTCTTCTTTAAGAAAGTTTCTGTTCATTTCTTTTCACAATTTTGATGGGGTTGGTTGTGTTTTTATCTTGTAAAGTTATACTAGTGCTTATATATCTTTGATATTAACACCTTATCACATGGGTATTAGGAAAATATCCTTTCCCATTGTCTTTTACCTCTGTTTCTTTTTGAAGTACAGAGCTTCTTAATTTCATATAGTCCCACTTATTTATCTGTGCTTCCACTTGCTTGGTCAATGGTGTTTCTTCTTTGAGGATGTCTTTAGCTTCAATATTGTGGAGAGTTCTGCCCACATTTTCTTTCATATACTTTATGGATTCAGGTCTGATATTGAGATCTTATCCATTTTGATCTGACTTTTGTGCGTGGAATTAGAGAGAGGTATAGGGTTCATTTCCTGCCACTGTACAATATAAGTCTACTGTTTCTAAAAGCTTTATAGTGGGAAATTCCTGAATTTTTTAATACAAGAAAAAAATTAAACACCATGTAATATATTTCAGAGCATATTGCTTTATTAAGAGATCTGAACTTACAAAAAAATATTTTACTGGTGTATAAATGATGGAGCTTTTTTAAAACTTAAATGACTGTGGAGAAGGAATAAAAGCAAATCCAAACATTTCTGGCATTCATGCCCTACTGAACAGTAGCAGTGATGGGGGGGTAAAACAGTACAAAATACTTGTACAGTTCACAGTCTCCAGTCATAGGCTCAGTGAAAGACTGAGTTTAAATCATTGAATACAGAACACTTTCATTCAATACAACCTACACATAGAACTATTAGATACAGAGAGCATATTCATGAGCATATTCATACACCCATTCAGAGGTAAGGGTGAGAGATGAGAAAAGGGAATGAAGATGATCAAAAAGTATTAAATTTCGTATCAAATTCAATTTATTAAAAAAGTAAATCCAGAGCTATAGTATATCATGGCAACTATAGTTAATAACAATGCATTATATCTTTAGAAGTTACGGGTAAAAGGGCAAAGCTTAATGTTTCTTATCACAAGAGGAAACAAAAGTAAGTTATGTGCAGTGACAAGTGTTAACTGAACTCTTTTAATATGAAAAAATCAGTCATATTTCTTATACTCACGATGAAATATCAGAGAATTTGGTTTATCAATACTATCTACAAAAACAAAAAAATAACTACTTAGAAATAGATGTGACCAAGAAGGAGATAAATGTATATCCAGAAGACTAGAATTCATAAATAAAAGAACTCCAGGAAGATACAAGTAAATGAAAATATAATAAAGCATTGTGAGCATGAAACCTTATCTTTAGCATAACTAATAGTATTATAATTTATGGTTCCAAAGATAAATAATTTTAAATAATGGAAATATAATTAATATTTGCTAATGAAAATAATATTGTTAAAAATCTATACTACCAAAAGCCATATAATCATATGATTCTTATAAAAAATTCAATGCAATTTTTCATGAATACCAAAAAATAAATCTTAAAATTCATATGGAATCACAAGAGATGCTGAATAGCCAAAGCATTCTACAGAAATAAACAAGCATGTAAGGATCCCAATTCCAATTTCAAACTATATTGCTAAGCACTAATGGCCAAAAATGTCTGGTGTTTGCATTAAAACAGATAAATCAATGGAGTAGGATAGAAAATTCAGTAACAATATGCATATATGAGTGGTGAAGTAATTTTCAACAAAAAAAGCTAAGAATTTATATTTGGAAAAAGTTTCTTGAGTAGCATATACTTGAAAGACTAGTCACTAGTACAAGAATGAAACGGATACCCTGACATCTTTTGCAATAAACAACTGAAATTTATGTGTTTAAGTATAAAACCTAAAGACACAGAAATCCTGAAAGAGAACACGGGTGATAATCTGACATTATCTTGGCAGTCACTTGTGTACATACCACAAAAAACATTTAAAAGAAAATTATAAATTGTATTTCCTCAAACTAGAAAATGTCTGCATAATAATAGAAACTGTTCAACAAAGTAAAAAAAAATGCAGCCTGTGAAAAAGATTGTGAAAAATATTTGTAAACATAATATCCTTTCTAGGTGTATTATTTAATATATACAAGGAGCTACAGTAACAAAATAGATAAAGAGATAAACCATTTAAAAATGGGGGAAAGACTTAAATAGATATAGTCTCTAAACAAAACAAAAACTGTAGGGATGTTCATTGGGTTTGTAAATAGTACTTGACAGCTCTAACATCAAGGAAATATAAGTGAAAATCACAATTAGACATAATCTCAGACAAAAGTTATTATTAAAAATATAAGAAATGAAAAATACTGGTGAAGATATTGACATAAGAAAATTTTTGTATTTTGTTGATTAGTAGGAATTAAGTTTGTATTATCACTTTGACAAACAGTATGTAGATAACTAAAAGTTAAAAATAGATTGACATATTATTCATCAATCTTACCTCTAGAAATGCATACAAAAGAAAAATACTAAGTACATTGATATTCTCATCTTCACAAGGGTCAGGAATAAAAATAATCTGTCTAAGCTGAGAACATAACACTGTGGTAGAGCTCTTTTCTTGCACTTTTTAGCCTCTGAGTTTGATTCCTGGAACTACTGAAAAAGAATCTGCGTTATTCATTAAATACTAAATTGATCAAGAAAACATGATATATTGTTTAAACAAAATATTAAAAGAAAGAATTATTACCATCTGTAACAACAAGGGTGAATCTGGGAGGCATTTTGCAAAGCTATTATAACAAGGGAAAGAAAAATATTACATGATATCACTTAAATATGCAACCTAGGAAAATATAGGTGAACTGATAGAAACAGCAGAAAAGTGGTTTCTGGGAAAATAGAAGATATGGAAAATATGGAGATTTTGAAAAAGAATAAAAATTTTCATTTATAAATTAATAAAGTTTAAAAATAAATGTATGGCATAGTTACTAATAGTTATGACTATATTATTAATTGAAATGTACTAAGAGTATTTAAAATTTCTCATCAAAGTCAATAAATTGATGTTAATTTGATAAATAATATGTACATTACATATAAAATACATTGTGCCCTTTAAAGATATGTTATTGATCAATCATACTTCAGTAAACCTGAATTTTAAAATGAATAAACATATAATTAGAAACAGATCAACTTAATAGGCATTAAGTCAATAATTAATATCCTTGCAAAATATAGAGGACCAATTACAGGTGGTTCACTTTGACTTCTCCTAATTTAGAGAGAGATTATACCTGTTCTCTATTTCTCTTTCAAAATATAGAACAAGGTGAATACTTCCTAATTAGTTCTATGACCAGTATTAATCTAATTTTAATAAGACCAGGCAAAGACCTTACAAGAGAACTACTGACCTGTGAATCTTTTCAAACCATCTAAAATTCATCAACAAAATATTGGTTAATTGAATTGGACAATCTAGCAAAAGGATCACTCATAATAATTAAGAGAAATCGGACCCATGTAGGCAAGATTGCAGTATTTATTAATTTAAAATTAGTTAATATCAAGTTATATTACCTGTTAAAGTAAAAACAATAAGATAATCATGTCAATAAGTGAAGAAAAATATTAGACTAAATCCAACATCCATTCATGACAAAAAAAAGAAGCAAACCAACCTGTAGATAGGTCAAAATTACAGAGGAACTTCCTCAATTTGATAAAAGAATTTCTGTAGATAACCTACAACAAACATCATAATGATAAAAATATATCTTTCCAGTAAGAAAATAATAAAATAAGAATCATAATTTTGCTACATCTTTTCAACATCTTACTGAACATATAAGCTAATGGAATCATGCAATAAAATAAAACACTCCACCAATTGGTAACTAATAACTAGGCTAGCTTTCATTTGGAGGTAACATACTCCTCAATGTAGAAAATGTGAAATAACTAACCTGAAAAAATCCTACCAAATGAAATTTAAATTTTGGAACACAATACGCCTTATATAAGCACTCAAAAAGAAATTTATTTAATGATAAATCTAAAAATTATACAATAGCAGCAGGAGAAAGATAACATTTTTTTTTTTTGCTTTTTTGGGTCACACCCGCGCAATGCTCAGGGGTTACACCTGGCTCTGCACTCGGCCTTTACTCCTGGTGGCACTTGGGGGACCATATGGGATTATGGGAATCAATATCTGTTCAGCTGCATGCAAGGCAAATGCCCTACCCGCTGTGCTGTTGCTCTGGCCCCAGAAAGATAATATTTTTTTTGACGAAAGTAGTGATAGAATTAAGTGAATGGAGAGCCATGGAAAGCAAGATGTTTTATATAAAATGAGGAAGTAGAGGCTTATTCTGAACATGCATGAATCTTCAGTGGTCCTTCTTTATTTGACTCTTATGGAGAGTCAAATAAAGCATGGAGCCTGCTTGCATGTCTGTGTGTGTGTCTATTCCTAGTCACAATGAAAGCAATTATTGCTTCCTATTTTTGTCTTCTATTTTGTGTTTTCTCTCTTCCTTATCAGATGCACATGATTGATTATTTTGTTTCCTTGAGAACTCAGTCCATGAATTTAAAAAGATCATTTTTTAAAAATCCACTTTATCTAGAGTTTCTAAATATTTTTGCAAAAGGTTTATTGGGTTATATGGTCCCTTAATAATCAGATTGGTCCTCAGATGAACAACCCATGGAAGCTTATTGAAGGTACATAATCTGACACCCTTTGACAGGACCTCTGGCAACACGAAGTTTATCATTTACAATGTCAACCATCTTTTTAAATATATAAGTATGATATATGGCTCTATCTTCCACAAAACACAGTAATGTCAGCTGACACCTGAGTAAAGAGTTTGTATATAAAACAGGTTTTGTCAACTCTTTGCTTTGTCAACTGTTTGCTTTGCCCACTCTTGTTCTTGTGCTTTTCTCCCAAGGTAAAGGTAAGGGTTGCTTCCTTTAGAGAGAAATGTCAGCAGCTGGGTTTGGTGTACTCGATGTTCTCCCCAAACTTAGTCCTGCGTAAAATTCCTCTTACTGCACAACATCGAAATTCCTTTTCCAATTGGGTCCATAACTATGTAAGGTAGGAACCACCTATTCTCTAACCTGAAACCTACACATTATAGGCATTTTATGAACAGTAATAAATGAGTCCATGAACTCATCGCTTCATCCATGAAGGGATGGACCTATTTTTGAGAAAATATAGAAATGGAAGCCCAAGTGCAGAATAGCCCCAAATTAGCTATCCCTCTCTGGGAGATGGTAGATTAATTACTGTTTTTTTTCTATCTATTCTGCCCACTACTATATCCAAGAATAAAGTTATCTATGTTTGTTAACCACATATGCCAAAAAAGGAATTTATCCTTAAAATAAAACCACACAACTTTGATATGGATCTGAAAACTGCAAAATTATTTGGGAGAGTGAAAGAGCGCAGAAAGGGTAAAGATAGAGTTAGAGACAGAAACAGAGGTGGAAATAGGGGCTGATTTTTGTGTGCATCTAGTTTAACAAGCTGGAGAGAACCTAAGGAATATGTAGAAAAGAGAAAAACAGGGTCAGAGTTCATGTTTCACTAATATTCCACCTCCTCTGCAGAATCCAAAGAAATCATGGAGCAAGTCTACCTTCTAGTTACAAGGTCCAAGACCATGCTCCCTGTGACACAGCAGGAGCTAAGGTATAGAGCACCAGATCACTTTAAATATCAATCCCTGGAACAGGTATCCAATCAGGACGTAGAATGGAATGATGGGGAGTGTGATTTGACTACAGATAAAAGGAGGCCCCTAGTGCCCACTCCGCTATCGCTTGGAACAAACATTTCCACCTCATTCTCCACAGACCTCCAGGTCAGGTAGCTCAGCAAACACCTGGTGAGGGCTTAATACAGACGGACATCTCAGGGCCAGATAGGGAAAACCCAGTCAGGGCTTAGACAGGGCAGAACCCAGTCAGGAGAGGATAAGGTGATGAACTGAGAACTCACCCATGCACATGTTGCCGTGGCCAAAGAGTAGGAAACCTGCAACTAGACATCAGGGACTCTTGGGATACAGCTGGAGATCCAGCAATAGTAAGGAACATAGGAATCTGGCCCCTGCCGGGTACCTTAACCGCCTCTGGGAAACTATCCCCAGTACAGAGCTGAGCAGGGAGGACGGGGCCACCGTTTCTTGAAAGTGAGTAGGCAGCCTGGGATCAGGCAAGGAAGCAGTTCACAGGATGGGGGCAACATTAGGGACAGAACCTGGACGTTATTATCGGGTAAAGAAGAGACCTGGACATCTGGGGAGGGACCTAGAACCATCTACCTATTTTTTCAGTACAATAAACTAACTTTGAATCTTTGAGTTTTGTATGTAAATCTTTCATACAATTCTCCGGAACCCACCAGCACAGGAAAATCCGCTCTTTCAACACCTGCAGATCAATGCAGGCATTTACTTTTTAAACTTTGTTTTCCCTTGTAACCAAAGAACATTGTAATTACTTCCTTAGAATGGGTTCCAGGTATGGTTCTCTCCATTGCTTCCCATCAGGGTATGGATTTTAATTTTAACTTTCACTGTAAACAAAGTTAGGCGTTGTTGCCTGTTAGTTTTTTTTGTCATCTTTGGAGTACTCAATTATATTTTAATGACCGTTTTCAATGAGGTAATAGTCCACTTTCCCTCCTTTGGGAAAACACATTCTATAAGAATTTTAGAGCTCAGCTATCTTATAATGGATTTACTTCCTCTCATTACAGTTATTCTGTTACCATATTTTCACTCCTCTGCTCAGCATTCTGACCCCCACCAAGGTAAATAAAAAGCTCTTCAGAATGGCCAAGGATTCTACCTTAATAACCATACCACCACCAAATTCAAAAATGCCTTTTTACCAAACAGAGCAGTTCTCTCTCTTTAATTTTCTTAAATCTTTGGCAGTTTCGTCTGGAAAAGCAAAGCGTGCTTTACCCAAAGGACATTGTGTAATTTTAAACTCCTCCGCCTCCCCTTTTCAGAGTGGTCTCCAGCGAGAGAAATGGAACAGAGGTAGCGAAGTGTGGGTAGGGAGGGGGAAATGGTTGAGTCCAGCTGTTAGAAGCAATCTTGGCTGCAGAAGGATGTCTGAGCCACCACAGCACATTGCAAACGCTAGAGCTGTCAGTATCCACTGAGCAATTCCACACAAGGCCCAACTCCCAGCTGTCCAGACTGTTCAGGAACAATTCTCATCCTTGTTTCTCCATTTAGTGGGTTCCGTTCAGCAGAGGGCTGGGATTTATACAGCAGAAGGTATAATATCAACAACAGCAGGCCCTGCCTCTTCGAATTACCTCTCTCGTCTCCCAGCTCTGTCCTCTGGCTCATACCTCCAGTCAGGGACCAACCAAAACAACACAAAAGCAAAAACTCTGTTCTGGGAGCTTTTAGTGTAATGAATCCATTCATTAGATCAGATGGCATTATTTTTCACTTTTCTTCCCCCATCATTCTGTGCAAGATGCACTTGATTTATTTTCTTTTTTAATTTTTATTTATTTTTTATTGAATCACAGTGAGATATACAGTTACAAAGTTGTTCATGACAGGATTTCAGTCATATAATTTTCTAACACCCATCTCTTCACCAGTGTACATTTCCCACCACCAATGTCCCCAGTTTCCCTCCCACTCCAGAGCATGCACTTTTCTTCTTCTGCTCTAAAAAGAGAAAACAAAAACAAATTGGAAGTTCAACCAACCATTCTGACTGCATTTGACTAAAATCCCAAGAGCTCCTCATTAAGAACCACACATGGTTTGCAGGAGCTTCTAGCAGGGTGTTGAAATTGGTTGTTTGCCTGTTGCCACCCAGGGACTGAGAAGTTACTGTGCACCATCTAGTTTGTCCAGTCATCTTTTTATTGCTATTATTATTGTTGTCACTATTCTCATGCAATTCGAGTGTGTTAAAGGGTGTGAGGTCTAGAGTTTCTGCATTCTTTTTTCACCATCTTCTCTGCAGCAACCAGTATCTCAATGGCAATTGATCTGGGCAGACCACAGCAAGAGGAGGCCTGGCTGTTCTGATGGAGAGCCAGAGGTCTGTCTTCCAGCCCAGCAGCTCCTCCTCCCCTGAATTTCCTCACATCCAGCAACAGATGTAAAACTCATCTCTCCCCGCCAGGGTTTGACAAAGGAGCAAAAATCCCCAAAATGAGCCTGACTTTTCCCCCCCAACTCAGCTAAAATAGACCACAAGCATGATGGAGAACGTGTTTCCTGCTTGTAAGCCTTCCTCACGCTTCCGACCTGAGGGAAGCAATTGCTCATGCACCGGTGGAAGCTGAGGAATAAAAGTCAGAATAAGATACTTTATCTGGCAGCTATTGTATGCTGTAGTCAAATTGCTACCCACTTTAAGAACTTTGAGAAAGTCTCAAAGATGAGAGGAGAGACATAGGATTAAATAAGAGTAGGGAATAGACAGCCATAGAACATTTATAGGGTGTTTGCTATGTGCTAGACAGTGTGGCTCATGATAAGTTCTGAAATCTTAATGTGATT
Source organism: Cryptotis parvus (assembly GCA_021461705.1). Lineage (NCBI taxonomy): Eukaryota > Metazoa > Chordata > Mammalia > Eulipotyphla > Soricidae > Cryptotis > Cryptotis parvus. The sequence continues at coordinate 1,518 of JAJIBD010000900.1, read as the reverse complement.
ATTTATTTAATCCTCAAAATAATATTCTACTCTTGCCTGGAGGCAGAGATGATTATAATTGCCATTTTTATGGATGAGAAATGCGAGGATCTCCCCAGGACCCCAGCCAGGATGAGGAAGAACAAAACTCTGAAGCCAAGCATATTTGTCTTCAAAGTCTGTGCAATTTGGAGCTCACCACGCTTCTCTTACGTGTCCCTCCAAAATGATGCCAAATAATTAAGGTTGCTATTCCACTGGGGTAGAGTGACAGTCAGATACTAAAAACTGAATGGTAACAGCCAAGAAATGATTATTTTGTCGGGTGATGGAAAGTTTTATTTTCTCACTAATTACATTTGCAGAACTGAATTTTAAAGTAAACAAGAGAAAGATTACTGTCTTAATAATGTTAGTGGATCTGCTCCATCTGTGTAGCTTTGTATTAAGAATTGAAGATGCTATCTAATAATCTAGCAAAGGAAGGACCAACAAAAAACAAAGTCTATAATAAAAGACAAAATCAAGGAGAATAAACAGTATGAATTTTATGAATACAGAAAATATGAATAGTTTTGATGAAGAATTTACAAACTTTAAATAAAGAAAGCTTTGGGCCAAAGCAACAGTCCAGTGGGTAAGACATTTGCCATGCAGGAGGCCGACCAAAGCTTAATCCCTGGCATCCCAGATGGTCCCCGGGCACCACCAGGAAAATTACTGAGCACAGAGACAGGAATAACCCCTGAGCATTGCTGGGCTTGACCCAAAAAAAAGTAAATAAAACATGTATCATTAATTTAATTTACCACTGTCACTGTGTCACTGTATCTTCCCATTCATCATCGATTTGCTCTAAGCGGGCACCAGTAACATCTCCATATGACCTGTCTCATGCAAGTAGAGCCCAAGGGTACCTGCTTGCTTCAGGATATAAAGAGCCTCAAACCATTCCATCAGGTCATGGGAATGAGGTGTGTAATTGTTACTGGTATCTGGCATATCAAATATGACACGGGTAGCTTGCCAGGCTCTGCCGTGCAAGTAGCATACTCTTGTAGTCATCTCAAAATCCAGCATTTATTGATAAACCACGTGGCTGCTTGCAGCCGCATGAGCCAGGCTGTGATAGGCTGGTCTGCTGGGTGGAGTTCTGACGAGGGGGAAGTCCAGATGTGGAAAATGGTGTCCTCATGGAGTGGGGGTCGTCTGGCTTGTTGTGAGGCTCTGCTGGGGTGGCGGGCCAGGGCTAGAACCTGCCATCCCTCCCAGGCGCCTCATGAGCGGCTGGGCACAGTGAGAGCCGGTAGCAGCTCTGCCCCCTTGTCTTAATTTACCAAATTCAATAAAAATTTATTTTAACTATGATTGTCCCTGGAAATTCAGAGAATAAAAATTTTCTTCTTACTTCTAGAGGTAAAACAAATAAAGATCTCAGCAACAAATTATCCTGAAATTATCTTTAAAAAGATTCTCTGTTGGTTTGCAACAAGCATTTCACCTATAAAAAACAGACAAACAAGAAAACATATTGGAAAA
>JAJIBD010000899.1:0-28286 GCA_021461705.1 Cryptotis parvus | reverse complement strand
AACTTTAACATTTTATTATACCACCGTGAGATATACAATTACAATGTTGTTCACTCTTGGGGGTTTCGGTCACACAGTGTTCCAGCACCCCGCCCTCCACCAGTGCCCCTCAACCACCACCCATGTCCCCAATTCCCTCCCCCTCCCACATCCTGCCTAAATGGCAGGTTCTTTATCTCCTCTCTCTCCTCCTCTCTCTCTCCTCCTTCTCCCACACATTGTGGGTTGCACTACGATACACTTAGAAGCTATCATTTGCATTTTTTGTCTGTATTTAATGCTCAGTTCTATGTTGGTATCAGACCTTTAGACATTTATTCACACATGTTCCCTTCTCTATCTAACCAAACCTCTGACTCCCACGTGCTTGTGGTAATTTCCACTTTTGGTAAGATCACCTGGTATATTTATGTCATGCAAATAAATGCAGTCATTCTATGTCTCTCTCTTTCCTTCTGACTAATTTCACTCAACATGATTCTCTCCATGTCCATCCATTTATAGGAAAATTTCATAACTTCATTTTTTCTGACAGCTGCATAGTATTCCATTGTGTAGATGTACCACAGTTTCTTTATCCAGTCATCAGTTCTCGGGCATACTGGTTGTTTCCAGGTTCTGGCTGTTGTGAATAGTGCTGCTATGAAAATAAAAGTGCGGATTGTGTTTCCGCTGTGTGTTTTTTGGCTTTCCAGGGTATATTCCCAGGAGTGGTATGGCTGGGTCAAAGCGGAGCTCAATTTCTAGTCTTTGGAGGAATGTCCATATTGTTTTCCAGAAAGGTTGTACAAGTTGACATTCCCACCAACAATGTATGAGAGTCCCCTTTTCCCCACATCCACGCCAGCACTTGTTGCTTTTACCCTTTTGGATATGGGCCATTCTCTGTGGTGTGAGGTGATATCTCATTGTTGTTTTGATTTGCATCTCTCTGATAATTAGTGATGAAGAGTATTTTTTCATATGCCTTTTGGTCATTCGGATTTCTCCTTGTCAAAGTTTCTGTTCATCTCTTCTCCCCATTTTCTAATGGGGTTGGCTGTTTTTTTTTCTTATATAGCTGTACCAGTGCCTGATATATCCTGGATATTAACCCCTTATCAGATGGGTATTGGGTGAATATTCTTTCCCATTCTGTGGACTGTCTTTCTATCTTGGTCACTGTTTCTTTCCGAGGTGCAGAAGCTCTTCAGTTTCATGTAGTCCCATATATTTATATTTTCTCCTAGTTGCTTTGTTAATAGTGTTTCACCTTTGAAGATGTCTTTAACTTCAATGTCGTGGAGGGATTTTCCTATATTTTCTTCAACGTACTTTATGGAATCAGGTCTGATATTGAGATCTTTTATATTCCATTTTGATCTGATTTTTTGTGCAAGGTGTTAGACACAGGTCCAAATTCATTTTTTTTACATGTAGCTGTCCAGTTTTCCCAGCACCACTTGTTAAAGAGGCTTTCCTTACTCCAGTTTGGACTCTTTGCACCTTTATCAAAGATTAACTGGTCATGTCTTTGAGGGTGGGTGTCAGGATACTCAACTCTATTCCATAGGGCAACCGGTCTGTTTTTATTCCAGTACCACGCTGTTTTAATTACTGCTGCTTGGTAGTACAGTTTGAGGTTGGGAAAGGTGATGCCTCCCATCTTCTTCCCAAGGATTGCTTTAGCTATCCGTGGGGTTTATTATTCCATACGAATTTCAGGAGTGTTTGGTCAATTTCTTTAAAGAATGTCATGGGAATCCTTATAGGAACCGCATTGAATCTGTACAAAGCTCTAGGGAGTATTACCATCTTGACAATATTAATTCTCCCAATCCATGAGCAGGGAATGTGTTTCCATTTCCTCGTGTCCTCTTTTATTTCTTGAAGCAGTGTCTTGTAGTTCTCTTTGTATAGGTCCTTTACACACTTGGTTAAGCTGATTCCTAGGTATTTGATTTTCTGTGGCACAATTGTGAATGGAATCGATTTCTTAATATCCCTTTCCTCTCTTTCTTTATTTGTGTATAGGAAAGCCACCGACTTTTGGGTATCTATTTTGTAACCCTGCCACTCTACTATACATATCTATTGTTTCTAAGAGTTTTTGGGTCGAGAGTTTAGGGTTCTCTAGGTATAATATCATGTCATCTGCAAATAATGATAGCTTGATTTCTTCCTTGCCTATCTGGGTGCCCTTAATGTCCTTTTCTTCTCTGATTGCTATGGTGAGTACCTCCAGTACTATATTGAATAAAAGAGGTGAGAGAGGGCAACCTTGTCGTGTTCCTGATCTTAAGGGGAAGGCTTTCAATTTTTCCCCATTGAGAATGATACTCACTGTGGGCTTTTGGTAGATGGCTTTGACTATCTTGAGGAAGCTTTCTTCAATTCCCATTTTCTGGAGGGTTTTAATCATGAATGGGTGCTGGATCTTGTCAAATGCTTTTTCTGCATCTATCCATAGGACCATATGGTTTTTATTCTTTCTCTTATTGTTTTGATGTATTATGTTGATTGATTTGCGAATGTTGAACCATCCTTGCATTCCCGGGATGAATCCTACTTGGTCATGATGTATGATCTTTTTGATGAGTCTTTGGATTCTGTTTGCCAGTATTTTGTTGAAGATCTTAGCATCTGTGTTCATCAAGGAGATTGGTCTATAATTTTCCTTCTTTGTATTGTCTCTCCCTGCTTTGGGTATCAGGGTGATATGCGCCTCGTAAAAAGCTGTTTGGGAGTGTTTCTGTTTCTTCTATTTCCTGGAAGAGCTTGAACAGGACTGGCAGTAGGTCCTCCTTAAAGGTTTGGTAGGATTCGCCAGTGAAGCCATCTGGACCTGGGCTTTTGTGTTTGGGCAGACTTTTAATTACTGTTTCAATTTCCCCGATGGTGATAGGCTTATTTAGGTATTGGAGGTCTTCTTGTTTCAATCGTGGGAGGTTATAGGACTTCAGGAATTTATCCATTTGTTCTAGGTTCTCATGTTTTGTGGCATACAGGTTCTCAAAATAACCTCTGATGATCTTTTGGATTTCTGTTTTTCTGTTGTTATGTCACCTTTTTCATTTCTGATTCTGTTTATTTGGGTTCTCTATAAGAAAAGAACTTTTTAGCAAAATATACTCTAAAACAAAACAAAACAAAATTTTCCAAAGATGGATGTACCATATACTGTGTTTGGGAGGGCAGGTTGGAAGGATGAGACCTTGGGAATCTTAGTAGGGTGGTGAGTCAACTGATGTTGGGTGTGGTGTGGGAATTATATATATGTGTGAAACTATCATTAAAAGTATTATATATCATGGTTACTCAATAAATAAAAATTAAAAAAAATAAAACAATAAATAGTACAGATTTCATTTAAAATTATGATGTTTCATTTAAAAAATGATAAGAATTGGATATAGTTTGGGGGTAGGATGTCTGCTTTGTGGGGCCAGAGCAATAGTCCAGAGGGTAGGGCATCTGCCTTGCACCTGGTCGAAACAGGTTCAATCCCCAACATCCCATATGGTCCCCTGAGCACCACCAGGGGTAATTCCAAAGTGCAGAGCCAGGATTAACCCCTGAGCATTGCTGGGTGTGACCCAAAAAGCAAAAAAAAATGTATGCTTTGAAAGGAAAGATAAAGGATATGTTCAATCCCATATGCTAAGTATGATTCAAGAGGTACTATTAACGCATAGTCACTCTGTACCCCAATAAAAATGTCGGCTATCTAATGCTCTATAACCTAAATGTGGGAGCATTGCAATTAAGAGTACAAGCACCAAAGCAAGTGTGTGGCTCTAGGCATTGCAGCAACAAAAGGGAAGGGGCAAAAAAGCCTTCAATTGTCTTTATCTGTAATATCATGTTGTTGATGGAGATTGTTTCTTCTACACAGGATTATAAAATGTTAAAGTTCTTGAAATATAGTTTTGAACCATTGGCACTATGGCTTGTTAGAAATGCTGAGTTTCAGGCCCCATTTCCAACTTTTTGAAGTAGAATCTGAATTTAAAACCACATGTCTAGGTGATTTGTAGCTATGACAAAATTTCAAAAGAAATTCAAGAGAATTTCAAAAGAAATTAAAAAAGGAATATTTGAAAAAGAGCTTATCATAGTATCTGCTATTGCATATTATTAGTATTCATCTCTTTCACCCACATTACACTATCAGATTCATCTTGTACTTTGTCATATTCATCTTTGTGTTCCCAGCTCCCAAAGTAGAGCCTGGAAGATGGTAGCACTCAAATTTATATATTGATTGAAAGTCTGTAGATGAATAGATGAATGAGATCCATATTGGGGAAAGAAAACAATGTTTTTTTCTGAATAGGGGTAGAAATATGCTGGTTTCTTTTTCTTTCTTTTTTTTTTGCTTTGAGACCTGTATCTGACTCAAAGCTACTTCTTCCTCAACTCACAAAACCACATTAAAAACCTTTCCATTGAGAGCACCATTCTTTTTTTCTTGAGGGCATGCACATTTAGTTAAGAAGCTTTTAATGAGTACTTTGTTTGTGTAAGTATTGCATTGAAGAGAAGATGAGTGCATAATATCCTCACCCTCTGCCACAGTGTGTTTGTGTATTCTATCACAAATCTCTTGCAATGCACTAATTTCAACCTTATCTTGGCTTAAAAGATAAGGAGAGAACCCAAACATATGGGGTTTGTTGGCACACTGGGACTGAGTTATGAATACTGTCACAGACACAGGAACCAAAAGATTCAGACAAGGAAATAAGCTTTAGTAAAAAGGTTCCAGAATTTAGACACCTTTTCCTTCCTGCTTGGTCTTAATGAGCTCCCCACTTCCACCTCCATAGTCTTTCTGCTGCAAGTAGTCTTCAAGTTTGGGGAAACATATCCTAAAAATCACATTCTTTATTAGTCAGAATAGATGATCTAACACACTTGCTTCTTTTATAGTTGCTTCTTGCTGCTAATCCTCTCCAAGAATAGGTAGACCATCTGTTGGCAAGCTATTCTTCCGTCTCTGTGAAAACCATTGGCATCCTTAGCCATACTGCTTGCAGGAGTGGGAGAAAGCAGGCTACTTTACCCTACCCCTATTCTCTGTTGTGTGCATTACTAGAAAACACACACACACACACACACACACATACACACACACACACCCATCTTTAATCTGCTTGATGTGATTTCCCCCTAACCCCCCAAGGTATATAGGCATACCAAAATTTTACTTTTCTTTAAATATTTTTGAGTCATTTTGTGAGGGCATTTAAAATCTCAGCCAGAGATCAGTCTAGGGCTAGGTCAACTTTAGGGAGGAACATGAAGGCAGATGGTGATGCGTAAATTACCATAAGGGCTATGATCATTTAGGGCACTGGTGATTCAGGGTACCAGCCTTCCCTCTGAGTCAGCAACGTTAACTTTGTGGTTCTGTAGCACCTTTCAGCTGGGAGGTTGATAGCTCTCCAAAGATGTGGTTGATTAATACTGAGTCAAATATTATGAATGTTTACTTTACTTATAGTAGTCAAAGACAGCGAGAGGGTGCTGTTGCTACCCATGTGTGCACTGTGACATAGGTTCCAGGGTGGTTTAATAGCTTTGCTTCTGACTCTGACTCTGGCTTGGAGAAAAGAGGCGGATTTTGGAATCAGCCTCGGCTGTGATTGGAATTCAGCCGAGAACTTTCCATTGACCCCTAATTCAACAAGTGTCCCTAGAATGACTTTTTACTTCTCTAGATTCAAAGTCTTCATTACTTGGATATTATTTATTTATTTATTTATTTATTTTTGTTTTGGGGCCACAGCTGGGTGTACCTAGGGCTTGTTCCTGGCTGTGCACTCAGGAATCACTCTTGGTAGGATTGGGGCACCATATGGTATGCTGGGGATCGAATTCTGATTTGGTTGCATGAAAGGTAAACACCATACCCACTGTGCTATCTCTCCAACCCCAGTCACTTGGATCTTTAACATCTAGGATATTTTCTGTTTCATGAGAGATATTGACTGAAATGTTATAGAATAAAAACACAATTTACTTACCTCCTCAGGCTCCCTCAATAGCCACAAAGCAGCAAATGTTTGCATTAATTTACTGTCGTACTTGGTGGATAAAGCAGCAAACAGAAGCAGACAAAATCCCTCGTAGTGGAATTCAAATACTAATAAGAGAGGACAGATTATGAATCAGGTATACATGTAAAATAAATAGTGTTTTAATTATGATGAGAGCTACGGGGAAAATTAAGTAGGGAAAAGGATATAGACTGTTTGGTGCTGTATTAAATGGTAAAAGGAAGGTCAAAGAAGAATACTGAGAAAATGACTTTTGTTTGAACATCTAGGGGAGGTAGGGGAGTTAGTTATGTGGTTACTGGGAAGGAGACAGGGGAGATAAGCAAGCTTGGAAGCAAGAATAGCAAGCACAAAGACCCTGGGGTCTCTTATCTTGTTTAAGAAGTCAGAGGAGGCTGAAATGGGGTGAGGAAGGAGAGGAGATGAGGTCAGAGAAGAAAAAGGATGGACAGATTGTGTAGGGAAATACAGGCAATGTTACTGCCTCTGACTTTTACTTGAGATAAAAAGTCACTGGAGGATGTTGAATGAAGTGACCTGATCTGACCTATGTTTAAAACAGAATCTGTTTGAGTAGACTGGCAAGAGGGAACTAGGGTATAAGCAGAAAAAACAGTTGATAGGCTTTTGAAAGAGGTGATGGTTGCTTAGACAGGATGTTAGCCGTTGAGATAATAAGTAGAGGGATCTTGGATTTGTTGAGAAGGCAAAGTCAACAGGATATGCTGATAAATTAAAAGTGAGATGTGTATAAGTATATATTTGTACATGTGTGAGTATGTGAGAAAGGGAAAGAGGGAGGGTGAGAGAGGGAGAGAGAGACTGGGGAGAAAGAGGGGAGACAGGGAGAGAGAGAAAAAGGGAAGGGGAGGAGAAACAGGGAAAGAAGTGTGGGAAGGGAAAGACTGGGGGGAGGAAGAGAAGGAGCAAGAGGGAAAGAGATGAGTTAGGGATATTTCCAACATGTATGATTTCACAAGTTATAATGGAAAACTTATCAATTTAAATGAAGAAGACAGTAGAAAGAGGAGGTTTATAATGACAGCTGAAAACATTGTCTTGAACAAGCTAAATGAGTGATGCCCTTTAGACACCTGAGTAAAGAATCTAAGTGAGCTGTTGGGTTGACAAAGTTTGACTTCACAATAGAGAGCAATGTAAGGAATTGAATCTGACAAGCCATATGGGATATATGTGAAGCGATAAGACTAAATGAAGGAATTCCAGAAGTTCAACGGTCTCAATCCAGGGGTATCTGAGTTCTAACCCATAATATATCAATATATTCTTGCCTCAAGCTAAATCCTTACTCAAGCACTTCACAATTTACTTCAACCAAATTCATTTCCTATTAATTACTGTTGCTCACCCTCTTCACAATTCAAATCTTTTATTCCCAACGGTACGAGTTCCCTCATGCTTCCATAGTATCAGTTTTTGTTTAACTGGCAGAAAATGATCCCAACGCTGGCCTTTTTCAACACAGTGAACTTCCTGATTATATTCCAAGATGCAAATTAAGTGTCACCTCCTGAAGAATCCTCTGTTTCCCTCTTTGACTAAGCAGGTTCCCTTTGCTTTATTCTGCAGCCACAGTTGTGATAACTTTAACATTTATTCTCATACCACTGTGCTGTCATTTGTCTACAAAATAGTCACTAAACTTCTAAAAGATTGTCCACAAAAGGTTAATATTTTTTAAGTGCTTACTATATACAGTATAGGCAATATTTGGCTCTTTAAATAGCCCTATAAAGTAGTTATAGTGATCTTAAAGATACAAAACAGAGGTCAAATCATCTGACTGTGATCAAAATAAAACAAGAAAGCTTGTCATTCAAGACTCAACCTAAGTACACTTGATTTCAGAGTCCTATGCCAAAATACTGCTCCAGAGACATATACTAAACTTTTTTTTGACATGTCTGTATTGTTGCTTATGTGAAAAAAAAGTCTGTGAGCCAGCACTCTAGACTGACATTGAGCAACAGAACTTTCTGTGATGATGATGTCTATAATCTACTAAGTCCAATAAAGTTGCCAGGAGCCATGAATTATTTTTGAATCCAAGAAATTTGGCTGATATTCATTAAGAAAATGATTTTTATGTTACCAATTTATATTTAAATGACTACATGTTACTAGTGATTACTATAATAGGGGTGCAGCTCTAGAAGACAAAGCTATACTAGAAAACCAAGGTGGCTACCACTGGTCAACTCTAAAAAAGCCATGGAAATTTTTTTGTATTACCTTATTTTATTTGAAAGAATAAACATAACTTCCAAATGCACATCTGTAGAATGTAAGACATTTTCTTAAGATGCATAAAGAATTTATATACATCTTTGGCAAAATGCTGTCAGTTATAGGGACACTAAAACAGGTAACATGGAAATTAGATTCTTGAGTGGAGACTCCAAGCAATGCCAATGGTATCTGGGTTCTACTACTGGAAATACTTGGCTAACTAGATTATATGGTTCTGAGCTTTTGTCTGGAAACGTTGCTTAGTTCTGACTTTGCTGGGGGCCACCAAAACTACACCCAGTGCTGTTCAGGGGGAACGTATCATGCTGGGGATGAAACTCAGTTCTTTTTCCAATGCAGTCTCTCACCACTGAGCTATCTCTCCTGTCCCAGTAAATAGATTTGTAATGGTGGTTATAACATAACATAAACAGTTGCTGACATAAAATGCTGTATAACTGAATGGTATATAACACTATAAAATGTTACTTTATTAGAAAATTATTGACTATAAAAGCATGTCAGTTTTAATTGTCAGACATATTCCAATTTCAAATGTGCTTAAATATTGGGAAATATTATTATTTTATTATCATTATTATTATTATTATTATTTGCTTTTTGGGTCACACCTTGCAATGCTCAGAGGTTCCTCCTGGCTCTGCACTCAGGAATTACTCCTGGCGATGCTCGAGGGACCATATGGGATGCCGGGGATCAAACCCAGGCCGGCATGGGCCGGCTGCATGCAAGGCAAACGTCCTACCCACTGGGCTATCTCTCCAGCCCCAAGTGAAATATTATTATTATAATTGAAAATTTCATCAGTTATTTTGGTGATTTCCAAGAAAATTTTTGGAAGATTTTCAATTGTCTTTTTCTCCCCTATTAACCTCTGATACAATTTAGGCTATTATTATCTTACAGAGTTAAGGTAGGGTAGTATCACTTCCATCTTTGCTTTAAGGTCAAAGTATCTGGCAATAGGAATGGAAACAACAACCATAAACATTTAATAGGCTACTCACAAAGCGATTAGGAAGTGACACATATAAATAATAAGGGCCAGGTTTGCTGTATTATCACTTCATTACTTGTTTTTAATCATTTATTTTCCCAGCACTTTCATTTACTTTACTTTCTTTCATCAGTATAGCACACATCTTAAGTCCAAGAGCTAGAGATTGCGATGTGGCTAATATAAAATGGAACTGAATTCAGAACCAAGTGATTATTTATTATTTTCTTTGTGGAATGTCAGTAGCAGCATCATTTGTTTGTTAAGTTTCAGACATGAAAATATTATAGTTCAAAGTAGTTAGGAGAGAATTCATATGTTTCACTTGTATCAATTGTCTTCCCTTTGTTCATTGATTTGCTCGAGTGGGCTCCAGTAACATCTCCATACGTTCTGTCTCATGCTAGTGTAGCCCAAGGGCATCTCCTCGCTCCAGGAACATGACAAGCCTCAAACCATTCCTTCAGGTCATGGGAATGAGGTCTATAATTGTTACTGATTTTTGGCATATCAAATACAACACGGGTAGCTTTCCAGACTCTGTAGTGTGGGTATTAATAAGTTTATCTAACCTTATTCTCTAAACTTTATTGAGGTTTTCCCATCTTGCCTTTAATTTTGGATACATCTAAAATGAAGGCAAAGCTCTGACTTTTATCATGAAAATCATCTCTGACTGAGAGTGATTTAAACCCAAATGGCATGTCCTAATATTTAGACTATTAAGTCATAGTCTATCCCATTTAATACTTGCACTGTTATTCTTAAGATGCAAGCAAAATTCTCTATCTTTTACTCAACTGCAACAAATTAATAAGTAATTTCAATCAAATAAAATCATTTTGATATTGAAACTTACTCCACATTTTCCATGGCCTCAAACTCTATCAAAATCGTTCAAATGTGTGTGAGGTTTAAAATAATAACTGAGCTTTTGAATTAACAATGAATCACAATGTATCATTTTGGTAGCATTAAAAAAAGTCTGGCATAAATATATATGTATATATTATCATACCAATATCCAAGGTCAAGTGAAACATGTATCGGAGGTCTTGTCAAAGGTGGAAATTATTACAAACATGTGGTAATCAGAGGCTAAGTAAGACAGAAAATGGAACAGTGTGCTAACAATTGTAGAAAGTATTAATACCAACCTAGAACTGAGCATTAAATAGAGGCAAAAAGATACACATGACAACCCTTTAATGTATGCTCTGTAATCCACAGTCTGGAAGTGAAGGAAAAGAGAAAGAGAGGGGAGAAAGGGAAAGAAATAAAGAACCTACCATGGAGGCAGGCTGGGGGACGGGGAGGGAACAGGGGACATTGGTGGTGGGATATGGGCACTGGTGGAGGGATGGGTGCTGGAACACTGTATGACAAAAACCCAAATATGAACATTTTTGTAATTGTATATCTTTGTAATTGTATATCTCACGGTGGTATAATAAAATACTTATAAAAATAAATAAAAACATTTTTTTTAAAAGTCTGGACCAGAAAAACTAAGCTTTTATCTACTAGACACTTATGTGTTGAAATAGTATTATATTTGGGTATGTAAAATCATATTTGGGTATGATCTTTACATACAAAATCATACCCAATTATGATTTTTACATACCAAATTATGATACAAGTGATAGAAAGGTGTCACCAATATGAGGTAAAACTAGAAACATGTTGAATATGAATCATGAATCTTTGAAATCTATGCAATGGAATACTATGCAGCTGTTAGGAAAAATGAAGTCATGAAATTTGCCTATAAATGGATGGACATGGAGAGGATCATATTGAGTAAAATTAGCCAGAAGGAAAAAAGACAGATATAGAATGACTGCATTTATATATATGCATATATATACATATATATATATGTATATATGTATATACATACATATATATACATATATACATATATATATACATATATATATGTATATATGTATATATATGTATGTATATACATACCTGACCTTGGATATATATATGATACCAATATCCAAGGTCAGGTGAAACATGGATCAGGAGGTCTTCTCAAAGGTGGAAATTACCACAAACATGTGGGAATCAGAGGTTAGGTAAGACAGAGAAGGGAACAGTGTGCTAATAATTGTTGAAAGTGCTAATACCAACCTAGAACTGAGCATTAAATACAGGCAAAAAGATACACATGATAACCTCTAAATGTATGTATTACAATCCACAATGTAAGAGAAGGAAGATAGAAAGAGAAAGAGAGAGAGAGAGAGAGAGAAAGAGAGAAAAGAGATAAAGAACGTGCTATAAAGGCAGGCTCAGGAAGGGGAGGGAAGTGGGAACATTGGTGGTGGGAAATGGGCACTGGTGGAGGGATGGGTGCTGGAACACTGTATGACCAAAACCCAAATATGAACATCTTTGTAATTGTATATCTTATGGTGGAATAATAAAATATTAAAAAAAAGAAGGAAACAAAATAAAACAAAACAACAGCAGAGTTTGGAATCCTTTATTGTAAAGGCAGGAGCCAGTTTTTCAACCATCACTGCAGGAGTGGGTGAAGCTGAAACAAAGCCTAGGAGTTTATAATACCTCTCCACCTACACCCACATTTATTTATCCAAAAAAAGTTAAGTGCTGTTAATAGTGTCAGTTGTCATCATTACCCTGTACCTCACCAGGAGCTTTAAAATCATCAGTGGTGTTGGTTTTTGTAAATGGCATTTGCATCACGGGCAGCCTATTTTATTTCCTCAGAATGGATGCCTGGCATATGCTAACTAACCCCCTGCTTTATTCCATAATTAACAGAACCACAGTAAACACCACTTTTGAGTACTTCAGGAAGAAAGACAATTTTGAAGTATTTTTCCCCCTAGTACCTTTCCATGTTTTTTTTTAGGGTATAGGTGCTGCATTAGATCTTGTGCTTTCTTTCTAAGATGGTAAGTGCTAATTACACCCCTTGGGTACACCTTGGCTGCTGTGTTAAACACATCTAGAGTTGTTTTCTTATTACTAAGAAAAAAAATTGACATGAAAGGCTACATGTGAAGGCTCTAGGGGACATTGGAGTAAGCCTCCATAATTATAGGGCTGAACAATTCAAGGATACTGAAAGACGGACTGGTGTTCAGAAAGAGATGCAATAAAAATCCTTATCGTGTGAGTTTAAATGAGAAAATGAAATTGATATGATGTAAAGAAAAATTCTCCTGAAATATGTGTTTGATAACGAGAGAGAAAGAGAGAGAGACAGAAAGAGGAGAGAGAGAGTGAGAGTGAGAGAAAATGTTCTTATTGGAAGTAGACCCATGCTTTCCAGATCCATACTACTTACAACACACATTACACTACTTCTACTTCTGAAGTGAGTAAAGGTTTGAACCCACTTTACAGGTGCATCACGATCACGATCTTCCCGTTAATCATCTATTTGCTAGAGCGGGCACCAGTAATATCTCAATATGTCCTGTCACATGCTGTAGAGCCAAGGGCATCGGCTTGGTACAGGAACATAAAGAGCCTCAAACCATTATATTAGGTCATGAGAATGATCTAATATAATTGTTACTGGCATTTGGCATATCAAATACAACACGAGCAGCTTGCTAGGCTTGCCGTGCGGGAGGCATACTCTATAAGCACCTCCAAATAAAGCCTTTATTGATGAACCCGCGCGCCGCTTGCGACGCGCGAGCCAGGCTGTGATGGGCTGGTTGGCTGGGTGGAGTTCTGATGAGAGGGAAATCCAATGTGGAAAATGGCGGCGCCCATGGAGTGGGGTGGGGGTCGTCTGGCTTGTTGTGAGGTTCTGCCGGGGTGGTGGGCCAAGGCTGGAACCCACCATGCCTCCCGACTGCCTCATGAACGGCTGGGCACAGGGAGAGCAAGGAACCGCTCTGCCCCATGTCTGAGAGTCTCTGGACCAGCATACCTGGGCCGGATTGAGGAAGAAACTGCTCCAGGGTGGGTGTCGATGATCCGGGCTGTGATGGGCTGGTCGGCTGGGTGGAGTTCTGAAGAGAGGGAAGTCCAATGTGGAAAATGGCGGCGCCCATGGAGTGGGTGGGGGGTCGTCTGGCTTGTTGTGAGGTTCTGCCGGGGTGGTGGGCCAAGGCTGGAACCCACCATGCCTCCCGACTGCCTCATGAACGGCTGGGCACAGGGAGAGCAAGGAACCGCTCTGCCCCATGTCTGAGAGTCTCTGGACCAGCATACCTGGGCGGATTGAGGAAGAAACTGCTCCAGGGTGGGTGTCGATGATCCGGGCTGTGATGGGCTGGTCGGCTGGGTGGAGTTCTGAAGAGAGGGAAGTCCAATGTGGAAAATGGCGGCGCCCATGGAGTGGGTGGGGGTCGCCTGGCTTGTTGTGAGGTTCTGCCGGGGTGGTGGGCCAAGGCTGGAACCCACCATGCCTCCCGACTGCCTCATGAGCGGCTGGGCACAGGGAGAGCAAGGAACCGCTCTGCCCCATGTCTGAGAGTCTCTGGACCAGCATACCTGGGCCGGATTGAGGAAGAAACTGCTCCAGGGTGGGTGTCGATGATCCGGGCTGTGCGCCCGGATAGCTCAGTCGGTAGAGCATCAGACTTTTAATCTGAGGGTCCAGGGTTCAAGTCCCTGTTCGGGCGTCTGCGGTTACAGGTGCATAGAAATCAATTATTTATTGCTCTTTTCCTATCACTTGTATCACTTGTTTTCCCGTTGTTCATTGATTTGCTCGAGTGGGCACCAGTAACATCTCCATACATCCTGTCACGTGCTAGTGTAGCCCAAGGGCAACTGCTTGCTCCAGGAACATGAAGAGCCTCAAACCATTCCTTCAGGTCATGGAATGAAGTCTATAATTGTAATTCCTATAACCCAACTAAAGTAAAATCACACTCACTACTCAGGCCCTTTCCCTGAGGGTTACTTGGTCTCACATTGTTGGCTGTCCACTTGGGCATCCAGGTTACGTCCTTACTTTCTTTGAACCTCACAGTGGGTCCATGTACATCACTGCTGCAGTTCCGAGGGCTTATGCGCATTGTTCTTGGACCTTTGGAAACATTGTCCAACTGTTTTAGGTGATTCTGCTTTAGCCACTCAGTCGTGAAACTCTTTACTTGTCTGGTCAGGTCGGCAAAGAAAAATTTTAGGTTGCACTAGGAAGGGGATCCAAGGACTCTCAGAATCTCTCTGGATCTCATGTCATTGTCTTGTATGCCAACTCTCTCTTTAGTTGTAATAGTGGGTCTCAGAGAGTGAAAGAATTGGAGAACCGGAACAAAAAAGTAGGCCCAAGGTTTAGAGCTCAGGGTATTTTTCTTAGGAATTAGTTGTTCTGATTGATATACTGTCCCCTGTAGCCGTTTAGATAAGTGGGTGTAAGCCAAATCTCTTGCTTTATACACTGAGTTTATTTAGGACAGTTCAAGGAAAAAAAAAAGAAATAAAGAAAATGCATCTGACACTCAAAAGCATTGGAATTGGGCCAAATCTTTTTCCTGAGAGAATCAGTGCTGCTCACTGAGTGTGAGAAATAGTGACGGGGTACTAGGAAATGGGGTACGTTGGTAACAGTAAAATTCAGTAAATTAAAAAAAAAACAGTAAACGTGGTCCAATTTCATTTTATTTATGCATGTATTTATTTATTTTTTTGGGTGGGCACACTTAGTGGTGCTCAGGACTTACTCCCATCTCTGCACTCAGGGATCAGTCCTAATTGGCTTGGGGACCATATCGGGTTGCGGGGTTGAAATTAGGTTGGCTATGTGCAAGGCAACTGGCTTATCTGCTGTCTATATCTCCAGCCCCTCTCATTTTCTTTTAAAAATTACATCCTTTTCCAGCTATAGAATTCAGTGAAGGCAAAAAATCAGTATACTGTAGCTCTGACACATGTTTATTTGTGGAGAGAAAGCTCTTTAACTCATTTCTGGGGAGGCTAAATTTCCTCTCTTTCCTCTCAGAGACAGTAGCTTTTCTTTTCTAGGGACATAATCACCAATACCTCTTTGTTTAGCTCTTGGTTTATATCATACCCTCCATGGAATCTCTCTGCACTTAATTCATCTGTTTTCACAGGCTTCCCATGAAACCCTGGTTTTCCCTCAAACAACCCATTTTATCATCTGGGGAATACCTTGAGTGGTATTCTGTGAGTTTTCATGTGAGTATTCATGTGAGTACTTGGTATTCATGTGTTTTTTTTCCTTTGATAGTGAGGATGACATGCACACTTAACTTCATAGTTTATAAGGATATTGTGCTTGCACAATGATCTCACAGGATATCAAACTAAATGTGATTTAGCAGGCAAGGCCTGATTGGGTTAGCTGAGAACTTGGGCATGGCGTGGCGTGAGTCTGGACCTAAGTCCTGGCCTTCTGATGCAGGTTCTGTGCTTTTCTTTCTGCTTCACCTCCTGTCACCAAGGCTAATGTGAGCTCAATGAGACCATTCATTCAGCAAACACCTACTGACTGTTTCAGGGCAAGAGCCTACACAGAGATAAAAAACCAACCTTTGGTGACTGGCAGGGAGTGGTAAGAGGAATACACAGTCCAACCTGCCTTTCCACCTTCCCTGGCATCTCTGCACACTATTGCCTGCCAAGGGTGAACTC
This sequence comes from Cryptotis parvus, assembly GCA_021461705.1. Classification (NCBI taxonomy): domain Eukaryota; kingdom Metazoa; phylum Chordata; class Mammalia; order Eulipotyphla; family Soricidae; genus Cryptotis; species Cryptotis parvus. Next base: position 12,374 of record JAJIBD010000899.1, on the reverse strand, counting down.
AACCTGTAATGGGGGCAAGGAGGACCCTGTTGGTGCCAAAGCTGCACATCAGGCTGGCAGGGCACAGGGTAGGCTGGATAAGGGTAGAGAATAGATCTCAGGAGTGCACGTGTTTGTAACAAAGTCAGCATTATGTTTTTGTCTTTAACTCATACTCTTGCCTCTCCCACTAATGACATGATTAATTCTTGTAGGTGGAAATTATTTTCTCTTCCTCTCTCAGTGCATGACTATGTCTGGTGGAATGTAATAGTGTGCACCATGTTGAAAAATAAGGTTCTTTCTTTGGTTTTTCTTCTTTCTAAGCATATTAGTATTCGTTTGACCAAATTTTCTGTGAAGATTTCTTTTTCATACAAACCACTGAGCCACTGGCAGAGGTGAGAGACATTCGTATGAGGTGAGAAATTATTGCTGAATTTTTCAAATTTCCACTGGAGATAATTTCTCCACAGCAGTTTTTGGGCCTGTTGCTCACCTCTCCCTCCTCATCTCTGGAGGAGAGCTGCGGGTGTATAGTTCCTGGCTGAGTAGAATCAATTAAAGCAGGACTTCTTAAACATTTTCCACATGTGACCCTTTTTTTTGCCAAAAATGCAGCATGGGAAAACACTGCCAAAAACACCTGGTATCATCATTGGTTGATTTTGAATCAACTGTTAACACTTTTGCCAAAATTTTTATGACCTTTCCCACATTTAGTTGCAGGATCCTGTTCTTTAAAACTTTATCAAAACACCATGATATACAAATTTCTTCAGAGTACAGTTGTCACAGGCATGCATTGTTTAACACCAGTTCCAGCACCACTGTGCCCCTACCACCACCAAAGGCCACAGTCTCCAGCCACCCACCATCCCCGCACCAGCTCCCTTAGCTGGCTGCAGCCATATTGATCATTGCGACATATATATGGGAAAGGTTTTGCTAAAGACCTGATATTAAACTGGGGTTTTATGTTAAAATACCTTACAGCTGTGTGCTGTTGTTAAGAGCTGTATCAGTTGTGCCTCTGGTCAGTCTCAGGGAGAGTTACTCGTAAGTCCTGCTTCATTGTGTGTGGTGAATGACATCTGCAATGCTCGCAGGCACAACCACTGGGTCATTGGAAGTTGGGGGGGTGTGGGGTGAGGGCAGGGACCTCAATCACTGACCCAAGCCAGGTCAAGCTGGCTTGCCCAGAGTGATTGCTATGTTTACTGACCCCTTAAGTTTTATTGGAACTGGCCACGGATGAGCCGAGTCAAGATCCCATTTGGTTTCTTCTGCTCTGCCCTAGTTGCATGCAAAGTTGCAACCCTGAGTACGCATATCCATTGTCTTGTCCTAAACCTTCCTGAGGTTTGAATCCTAACATCTAGTGGAATGTGAAGGGAATCAGAGGCAAAGAACCTTGGTGAAATGATGTATCCTGGATATTAACCCCTTATCGAATAGACACACGACTCCATCAAAAAATTGGGAGAAAAATGAACAGAAACTTTGACAAGGAAGAAATTCGAAGGGCCAAAAGGCATATGAAAAAATACTCATCATCACTAGTTTTCAGAGAGATGCAAATCAAAACAACAATGAGATACAGAGACTGGCACATATCCAAAAGAGCAAGGATAACAAATACTGGCGTGGATGTGGGGAGAAAGGGACTCTCATCCATTGATGGTGGGAATGTCAACTGGTACAGCCTTTTTTGAAAACAATATGGACATTCCTCCAAAGACTAGAAATTGAGTTCCCATCTGACCCAGCCATACCACTCCTGGGAATATACCCTGGGAAGCAAAAAACACACAGCAGAAACACCATCTGCACTTTTATTTTCATAGTAGCACTACTCACAATAGCCAGAATCTGGAAAAAAAACAGAGTGCCTGAGAACTGAGGTTTGGATAAGAAACTTTGGTACATTTACACAATGGAATACTATGCAGCTGTTAGGAAAAATGAAGTTATGAAATTTGCCTATAGATGGACATGGAGAGGGTCATGTTGAGTGAAATTAGCCAGGAGGAAAAAGACAGATATAGAGTAACTGCATTTATTTGCATGATATATAAATATCATTATATATGATATATATCTATATATATTATGATACCAATATCCAAGGTCAGGCGAAACATGGATCAGGAGGTTTTGTCAATAGGTTGGGATCTACCACAAATATGTGGGAATCAGAGATTAGGTAAGACAGAGAAGGGAACAGTGTGCTAATAATCATCGAAAATGATACCAGCCTAGAACTGAGCATTGAATATAGGCACAAAGATAAACATTATAACCTCTAGATGTATGCATTACAATCCACAGTATGTAAGAGAAGGAAGAGAGAGAGAGAGAAAGAAGATAAAGAACCTGCCATAGAGGCAGGCTAGGGGAGTGGAGGAATTGGGACATTGGTGGAGGGAAAAGGGCACTAGTGGAGGGATGGGTGCTAGAACACTATATGACCGAAACCCAAAGATGAACATCTTTGTAAATACATATCTCATGGTGATATAATAAAATATTTAAAATAATAATAATAAAAAAGAAACAATTTGATTACTTGGTTTTAGTCATATCCTATACAATCCTATCCTATACAATGGTCAAACTGGCATTTCGGCCCCTACTTACTCCTGAGTCTGTCTTCTTAGATGACTTTGACTTGAGTGGGGTTTTTTATGGATGGTTCATTAAAAAGTCAATATTGAGCACTGCTAGCCTGGAAAAAGCAGCGCTGTGATATAGACATTGGTCTCTTATAGAAAACAGAAAGTGCGTCTCTGGAGACTTTTGGCACCTGGAGATTAGAGGCATAACTTGAAAATCGATAATGCCTGTGCTATAAAATGTCAGTCCCTGCAGTCCATACCTGTGTTGAGACTTAGACTTATGACTTATGTATCAGATGAAGCATTGTTTCATTTTGGCTCTGAGAAGTTCTAGCTGTGGACTTTTGAAAAAAGCTTTTGGACCTTAATTATACCATGTGTTAAATGGAAATAATATCTGTTTTAGAGGGTTATTATTAGAATTTACTGCATGTAAAGTTCTTGGTACATAATAATAACTTGATAAATTTAATACTTAGTTCTATCACTGTATCACTGTATCACTGTCTTTCCATTCATCATTGATTTGCTCCGAGTGGGCACCAGTAACATCTCCATATGTCCTGTCTCATGCTAGTAAAGCCCAAGGGCACCTGCTCGCTCCAGGAACATAAAGAGCCTCAAACCATTACATCAGGTCATGGGAATGAGGTCTATAGTTGTTACTGGTGTTTGACATATCAAATACAACACGGGAGGCTTGCCAGGCTCTGTCTTGTGAGTGGCATACTCTTGTAGTCACCTCTAAATCCAGCATTTATTGATGAACCATGCGGCGCGAGCCAGGCTGTGATAGGCTCTTCTGCTGGGTGGAGTTCTGACGAGAGGGAAGAAGTCTGGATGTGGAAAATGGAGGCCCTCATGGAGTGGGGGGTTCATCTGGCTTGTAGCGAGGCTCTGCTGGGGTGGCGGGCCAGGGCTAGAACCGGCCATCCCTCCCGGGTGCCTCGAGTGGCTGGGCACAGGGATAGCTGGTAGCAGCTCTGCACCATGTCTGTGAGTCTCTCCTGAATCAAACATTGAAAATAAATAGTAGTATCCAATCTGGAATCTTTGTCTGACCTGGAATCATGCTTCAGTGGTTTGAAAACAGCTCCAGGGAATCAAAGTCGAACTTAACTGATGCAGACCCAGCTACTGAAGGCATCTGCTTGGCGTGTTCCTTTATTTCCTTCTTGGCTCCTGGAGATATTATTGAAATAACCTGTTCACTGAATAAGATACATTTTGACAATTCAGGCTAGTTCTATTAATTTTATAATTAAGTAATTTACCTAAGATAGACATAAATCACAAAAAAAGGCTGAGAAGAGTCAGAGAGATAGCTTATGTGATCACTGTATCACTGTCTTCCCATTCGTCATTGATTTGCTCAAGCGGGCCCCAGTAACATCTCCATATGTCCTGCCTCATGCTAGTAGAGCCCAAGGGCATCTGCTTGCTCCAGGAACATAAAGAGCCTCAATCCATTCGGAATGAGGTCTATAATTGTTACTGGTATTTGGCATATTAAATACAACACGGGTAGCTTGCCAGGCTCTGCCGTGCAGGTAGCTTAAGTGATAGTTCAAATATTTAGCACTGTGAAAACCCTGTGTTTGATTTTTTTTTTAAAAATTCTATTTTATTGAATCACCATGCGCCAGACAATCTGAGTTTGATTCTTGATATTTCAGGCATCCTCCACTCACCAGTTCTATCTCTATGGGAAATGGCCTTAGATCAAAAAAAAAAAGTTTAAGAAGGCCCATGGAGGGGCCGGAGCGATAGCCCAGCGGGTAGGGCGTTTGCCTTGCAGGCAGCCGGCCTGTGCCGGCCCGGGTTCGATCCCCGGCATCCCATATGGTCCCCCGAGCACCGCCAGGAGTAATTCCTGAGTGCAGAGCCAGGAGAAACCCCTGAGCATCGCCGGTGTGACCCAAAAAGCAAAAAAAAAAAAAAAAAAAAAAAAAGGCCCATGGATATTTTTTCTTATTTTGTCTAAAATACATGATAGGAGAGAAAGGACTAGCCTATGGGGAAATAATTTAGGGTGCATACCTAAGACTTCCGATAATTTTATCTGTGGTAATGAGATCCCTGACAGCAAGATAAAATGAGTGAAATACACCTTCCTTGTTAATAGAAACAATATGGACGTGAAATAGTCTCTAGAGTGCTGTTCAACATTGATGTATATTACATAACATTCACTTGTTTCACTTGTCATTTGTCTTCCTGTTTGCTTGATTTGCTTGAGTGGGCACCAGTAACATCTCTACTAGTGTAGCCCAAGGACACTCTGAATAAATTTTTTTGGGGTCACACCTGGCAATGCTCAGGGGTTACTCCTGGCTCTGCACTCAGGAATTACTCCTGGCCGTGCTCAGAGGACCATATGGGATGCTGGGGATCAAACCCCGGATCTGCCGTGTGCAAGGCAAACTCGCTACCCGCTGTACTATCACTCCGGCCCCAAATTTTAAGTGTGTCTAATTTAGTCCAGCCCTGTGGAAAACAGTAGATAGAATTGTATCATTGAATCTGATACTGGAAATAATCGAAAGTTTCAAATATAATAATTGAATATAAAATATAAAATAATTGAAATATACAGTAAGGTTTGATCTATGTATTTAGATATATGACCTTTTTTGATAAAATTGTTCTTTCACAAAAGTTACTTTTACTAACTTTTTAGCTCAAAGCTACAAACCTATTTGTGAAAGGATTAGGAGGTAGCTGTTAGGAATAAAGATCATGAAACTTCATGATCTTCATTCCTAAATGAAGGCAAAATTACTTAGTTACATGGTCAATTATAAGCAAGATTCTATTATTCAATAGATATTTAATTGCTATTTATGATCTATATAACAATAGAGAAAATGTCTGTGAGCATTAATTTTTTAGAATTTAATTAAAGAACCACGATTTATAAAGTTACTGGTAGTTAAGTCTTGGGCATACAATATTCCAACAACAACAATTCCATCACCAGAACCAACTTCCCTCCACCAGTGCTCCTGTGCTCCGTCTCCCACCTCTTCTTACCCATCCCCCACCATATGCCATATTAAAAGATTTATTTCAAAATTCAGTGGTTGTAGTTTAAATCTCATTTTCTCAGTGTTGTTGGTTCTGTGCTTTGAATATAGAGCTACAGCATTATCCCATATCATTGTTATTCCTCATGCCCCCAATTGCTCTTCCCCATTACTTCCCTTTCTCAACTTCTTCACTCCTTTGATTTCTTTCCTTCTCTGTTCTTTCCCTATACTCTGGGGCCAAGGGTATTCTAGACATCCCCTCTTCACTAAATTACATTTTTTTTTATCCTTTTTATACCACAGGTATGTGAGATCTTCCCGTGTTTGTCCTTCTTTTGGCTTACTTCACTCCAAAGTATCTTCCAATTCCAAACAGATTTCAGAAAATTGCGTGATTTCATTAATCCTTGTGACCTCATACTATTTTATTGTGTATATATACCATTTCTACAAACCAGTCATCTGTCATTGGACACCTAGTTTAATTCTATATCTTAGCTACTATATTGGGTGACTCAATAATTGTGGCATGCATACATCCTTTAGAATTAATATTTAAATTTTTTTTATTTTGGGTCACACCCGGTAATGCTCAGGGATTGCTCCTGACTCTATATTCAGAATTTACTCCTGGTGGCGCTCAGGGAGACCATATGGGATGCTGGGGAATTGAATCCAGGTTGGCCGTGTGCAAGACAAACACCTTACCCTCGGTGCTATCGCTCCGGCCCCAGAATTATTTTTTTTTTGTCTTGAGGGTAGGTTCCCAAAAGTGAAATTGCTGTGTCATATGGCAGCTCAATTCTGAGAACTTTCCATACTGTTTTCCACAGGTTTGGGCCAGACATCACTGCCACAGTGAATGAGAGTTCCTTTTTACCCAATCCCCACCAATAAAAGATTGTTCCCCCATACTTTGGTAGGTGCCATTATCACTGGTAAGATGATATCACATTGTCATCTTGATTCAGATTTTCCTAATTCCAAGTGATTCTGAGCACTTACTCATGGGCCTCCTGGCTATCTGCCTGTCTTCCTTTGAGAAGTGTCTCTTCATTTCTTCTTCCCATTTTTTGATAGCGTTTTTGGATTTTTTTTTGGTTGATCTATATGTACATTTTCATGAACAAAATAGGTAAAAGTAACAGTTAATACTCCCAGGCTATACGTAAGGAGGTTGCTTTGTTAAGTTGTAGAAAGTATTTGTAGAAACCTCTGCTTTCTGTGACTGATTCCTGGTCAGTCTTCACGATTCAGTGCAAATGTTTTCCTTTATGTAGGCCTTCCAAAGTCCTTTTTAAAGTTTAATTATTCTTTCAATGACTTCTCATCACTATGCTTATGTATTATCATACTGTTTTAAAGATTTGTTTTTGGTAATCTGACCTCAATATTACCAATTTCATATCTCATCTCTGGTGACCAACCAACAATCAGTCAGGCCCTCACAAGCCCTCTGTTCTGATTCATCAAATTAGTGAATGTTGGGGATGCCGCCGGGGTCCCCAACAATACCAGGAAGTGAGTTCCCTTCTACCTTTGAAGCTGGCTGGGAATGGATGAAGACTCAGGAATCCGATGCAGTTTTTAAAAGGCTTTACTTATCACAGGTTCAGGCATACAAATCAGCAATAGGAAAAACCCTGTGCTTAGGATTCCAGGCTAAAAGTCCAGCCATGTGTAGGCCAAGATGGCGGCCACCACGTGTTAAGGCCCTGTAGAGAGGAGACAAAGACAAGACTCCCAAGAAGAGTGCGAGTCCACAAAGAGAGAGCCCGAGAAGAGAATCAGAGAGGAAGCAGCCTAGTTTTATACCCCCTGCAACTCAGACCTCCCACTATTATGGGAAGCAGGGAGGGTCAAATGCCCTCAGGTAATTTCTCCCAACAACTCACCTAGGCCCTTTTATATGCTAATGTTTTGAGCCAAGATCTGCCTGGAAATGCCTTTATAGGATAGAGAAGGAGGTTTCTGAGATGGCATGTCTCTGTACCAAAGACTATACTAATGCCAGTTAAATATTTCTCCAAGCCTTCACAAGAGTCTCCTCTACTTCACGGTAGTTTTATAATTTAGTTGGCTTTGAGTTATCAGGGAGCCATGCCTGCTTACTTGGAGGCAAACAGCATTTCTCTCTGGTCTAATTACTTAGAGATCCAACGTGGCCAGGCAAATATGCTGGTAAGATCTAGCTTGTCGGGCATGCTGCCAGGGTCCTTGACAGTGCTGGGAAGCAAGTTCCCTTCTACCTCCGGAGCCGCGCGAGGAATGGATGAAAACTCAGAAATCTGATGCAGTTTTTAAAGGGCTTTACTATCACAGGTTCCAATATACACTCCAAAAGCAGGGAAAACCTCCGACTCTGGGTTCCCAGCTAGGCCCCAGCCAGGTGTAGGCCAAGATGGCTGCCACACGTGTTGAGGCCCAACAGAGAATGGAGAGGACAGAGAAGCAAAATGCCAAGGGAAGCCGAAATGGCAAAAAAGGGTGAAAAAGGGAAGCGCTTCTTTCTTCTTGCAGCTTATTTTATAGCTAGAAATCCGCCCCAACTCCCCAGGCCAGCCCATCCTGGGCTGGGCTATCTAGAGATGAAAACAGGAAAATAGCTCTATAGAAATGTAGCAACTTCAGGAGGCCACCTGGCTGTTTACAAGGACCCAGAGCTAATTCAAAGTCTCCTAGCAGAGCTGAGAGGAGCTATAAGCTAAATGTAACTTCCCCTGGCAGGAAGGGTCAAATGCCCTCAGGTAATTTCTCCCAACACCTCACCTAGGCTCTCTATTATATGCTAATGTTTTTAGCCAAGATCTGCCTGTAAATGCCTTTACAGGGTAGAGAAGGGGTTTCTGAGATGGCATGTTTCTGCACCAAAGACTAATACTAATGCCAGTTAAATATTTCTCCAAGCCTTCACAAGTCTCGTCTACTTCATGGTAGTTTTGTATTTTAGTTGCCTTTGAGTTATTAGGGAGCCATGCTTGCTTGCTTGGGGGGCAAACAGCATTTATCTCTGGTCTAATTACTTAGAGAGCCAACGTGGCCAGGCAAATATGCTGGTAAGATCTAGCTAGTTCCACGATGCTTGTGGTAGCATGAGAGAATATTTATGCCAGCTGCTACAGAATACATGGTCAGATAATCTGCCACATTTAGACTACCCCCTTATCTACGAAGTGATTTGCAGGAGGCAATCCAGAGCAGATGCAGAGGCTCTTAGAGGAGTCCTGCAACAACTCTCCTCTACTTCACGGTAGTTTTGTATTTTAGTTGCCTTTGAGTTATCAGGGAGCCATGCTTGCTTGCTTGGAGGCAAACAGCATTTATCTCTGGTCTAATTACTTAGAGATCCAATGTGGCAAGGCAAATATGCTGGTAAGATCTAGCTAGTTCCACGATGCTTGTGGTAGCATGAGAGAATATTTATACCAGCTGGTACAGAATACATGGTCAGATAAACTGCCACATTTAGACTACCCCCTATCTACAAAGTGACCTGCAGGAGGCAATCCAGGGCAGATGCAGAGGCTTAGGAGTCCTGCAACAAGTGAACAAAGATATAAACTTAAATTTAATTCTGTTTAAAGATACAGTCCTCTACTGTGTGTGTCTGGAAAGGAATGGGCGCTTTTAAAGATCAGTTTGGAAAAATCATACCTAGGTGACCTTTCTGGTTCTACTGGCTCAGTGTGTTTTTATAGTAATTTCTTTAAGCAGTGGATGGAGCTGTAAGTGAGGTAGATAGGAGTGGGTGGAGCTAGGAATTGTTGCTCACTACCTTGAGCATTTGAATTTAAGTAGCTAAAAATTAGACTCATTATTTACGCACCCATTAGTCTGGAAATCTGTCCATCTCTTTGGGATATTTTCTTTAGTTACAGGGATTTACTACAATATAAGCAAACCACATATATTTAACATCATGAGAAATAAATTAGTGTTTAACTGGATTCAGTTATTATTCAGAAAAACCTTTTCAACGGAATTATGTTGAATTTCTTTCTCCTTAAATTCAGGCACCGTGATTTACAACAGAGCTAAGTTGTCCAATTCAACCACAAATATCAGCATCCCTCTGCGGAAGACCCAAAGTTCTCTTCCCCTCCCCACCGAACTTTTTTAGCAAAGTTACTAAAATTTTTTAATTTATAACTTGGGTTTTATATTTACAATAATGTTGACTCATGTTTTTATACAGCTTTCTCACTTTTAAAGCATTGCCACACCCAAGACCCTTGGTCAATGTTCTTATGTTATGGTCAGTTGAGTGCCTATTCTCTCAGCCCACTTCTTTCTCTGTGTTTTCATTTCTGTAATCCAGGATCAGGAATGGCCGTCGTTTGATACTGGCTATTTTCTTTTCTTGTCAATCTATATTGGGCAATTAAAAATTGTTTTTTTTTTGGGCCACACCTGGAGGTCAGGGCTTACTCCTGGCTCTGTACTCAGGAATCACTCCTGGTGTATAAGGGACTATATGTGGTGCCAGGAATTGAACTCAAGTGAGCTTCTTCAAAGCAAGTGTCCTATTTGTATTAAATGTTAGATTGGCAGGTCAGTGTCATTATTTATAGGTTTTCCAAGTATTATGTAAAATATTTCTCTGCATAAGTTGCAGAAATAAGTGATGATTTTTTCCCCCTTAAACTATTAGCACAAAGAGATAGGTATTGGAACATTGTATGACTGAAACTCAGTCATAACTAACCTTGTAACTGTCTATCTCATGATGATTCAATAAAACAAATCAGTACCCATCAATATAAATAGAGATATACAAGTTACATCTTATAAAAGATATCCCTTAAAAGAAAACCAACTCTGAAGACTACAGTGAACTTTACAGTTTAGCAATTCAGCAAAATTAATGAGAGGGATATTTTAGAATTCTCTTCCAAGTGTGGTCCTGGATTATGTATGGTCTCAATAAAAGTGTGTATGTGCTTTGGAAGGTAGAAGTGACACGATAGACCTTATGCTTGTAAGGTTGATTGAGGGCACAGGAGTTGTAGCAGCTTAGGAATGTTGACGCTACCTTATGACCAAACATTGTTGACTGTGGGACTACAGTTGAGTGTGTGGTTCCTTCAGCTCCTATAGATACTTTTCACTTGCTGTTCTAGGTTCTGGACCAAGTGCAAGTGTGGCACCATGGTGAAAGGTACCAGCTCTTACAGATCAGCCAACTTTTCAAGATTGGAGGTTGTAAAGAAAAAGATTGCATTTTTATCTTTGAGGTTGTTTCTATCTTGTCTTCCAAATTTCATTCTCATTATCACTCTTATTGACCTATGACATTCAGGCCTTTGACCACATAGCAAGTAACTCGCTTCCCATACATTAAAAAATTAATTTCCACAACATGCTTCTTCCACAGCACTCATGCTGGCTTGCCTTATTTGCCTGAGCACAACAAATATAGAAAAGAACACACATCTTTTAATTATTCTATCACTGTATCATTGTCTTCCCGTTCGCTCATCATCAATTTGCTTGAGCGGGCACCAGTAACATCTCCATATGTCCTGTCTTATGCTAGTTGAGCCCAAGGGCATCTGCTTGCTCCAGGAATATAAAGAGCCTCAAACCATTCCATCAGGTCATGATAATGAGGTATATAATTGTTACTGATATTTGGCATATCAAGTACGACAAGGGTAGCTTGCCAGGCTCTGCCAATTTCTAAATTACAAATACATAATAATAAATTTGAAATTATGCATATGCATGTATATACATTTAGGGGTGACACCCAGTGGTTCTCAGGGGCTTACTCCAGGATTTATTAATTTTTCTATACATCTTTTAATTAATCCCTGCCCCTCAAGGTGTGGCTGCGGTGCCTGGCTGCTTTGGCAGGTGGCATACAGGAGACAGACTTGTCTACATCCGGGCTCTGCTCCGTGGGCCCTGGATGGTTGATGGTCTGACATAGAAAAATACTGAGCCCCCTGGAATGAACCCAGAGCCATGGAAGAGCCTGACAAACTACCTGTGGTGTATCCGATATGCCAAAAACAGTAACAATAATGGACCTCATTCCCAATGAATGGAGACGTTACTGGTGCCTGCTCGAGCAAATCAATGAACAACAGGAAGGCAAGTGATACAAGTGATCTTTTAATTATTATTTAATTATATGTATTTTAATTCTTTCTTTTTTTTACCAGATAAGGTAATTGACTTGAATTTAAGAACCATGTTGTCTAAGTATCTTGAAATCCCACAATCCTTCCTACTCAGTGCAGTTAGATTCCCTCTAGTGAGTGATACTTACAAGCTAAGGCAAAAACAAATTTATGTTACGCTCAAATGCAAAGGGCTCATTGAGTGGGAAGAGAGAAAAATTAGCCATACTTATTTAAGTTGTTGCTGTTTTCAGTCTCCTTGTCTACTTGTTCTGTGTGGTTTTGTTTACCAACGTGGCTGAGTGTTTAAGTGAAATGTGTGGTGGGGCCAGGTGTAGGAGGGCAGGTCTTGGTAGTTCATTAAGTGAAACGTATGTAGAATGTTAACCTACTGCATGCACACTGGGTTCATCATCACACTTTTTTTTACTTCTACTTTTTGGTATTAATGATTTTTGCCTCAGGTTATTTCACCCGTCCCTGGCTGTGTAGGAAACTGCATTTCACTCTTTCCCCTCTCCTTTCCCTCAATTTCCTCAACCCCCTCCCCACCTTCTACTAATCTTTCCCCAAACATCTACAATTTGAGATTTGCATGATTACTACTTCAAAGTTGTAAACGG
>JAJIBD010000898.1:0-10877 GCA_021461705.1 Cryptotis parvus | reverse complement strand
GGCACAATTGTGAATGGGATCGATTTCTTAATATCCCTTTCTTCTCTTTCGTTATTTGTGTATAGGGAAAGCCACCGACCTTTGGGTATTGATTTTGTACCCTGCCACTCTACTATACCTATCTATTGTTTCTAAGAGTTTTTGGGTCGAGAGTTTAGGGTTCTCTAGGTATAATATCATGTCATCTGCAAATAATGATAGCTTGATTTCTTCCTTGCTTATCTGGGTGCCCTTAATGTCCTTTTCTTCTCTGATTGCTATGGCGAGTACCTCCAGTACTATATTGAATAAAAGAGGTGAGAGAGGGGCAACCTTGTCGTGTTCCTGATCTTAAGGGAAGGCTTTCAATTTTTCCCCATTGAGAATGATACTCGCTGTGGGCTTTTGGTAGATGGCTTTGACTATCTTGAGGAAGCTTCCTTCAATTCCCATTTTCTGGAGGGTTTTAATCATGAATGGGTGCTGGATCTTGTCAAATGCTTTTTCTGCATCTATCGATAGGGACCATATGGTTTTTATTTTTTCTCTTATTGATGTGATGTATTATGTTGATTGATTTGCGAATGTTGAACCATCCTTGCATTCCCGGGATGAATCCTACTTGGTCATGATGTATGATCTTTTTGATGAGTCTTTGGATTCTGTTTGCTAGTATTTTTGTTGAAGATCTTAGCATCTGTGTTCATCAAGGATATTGGTCTATAATTTTCCTTCTTTGTATTGTCTCTCCCTGCTTTGGGTATCAGGGTGATATGCGCCTCGTAGAAGCTGTTTGGGAGTGTTTCTGTTTCTTCTATTTCCTGGAAGAGCTTGAACAGGACTGGCAGTAGGTCCTCCTTAAAGGTTTGGTAGAATTCGCCAGTGAACCCATCTGGACCTGGGCTTTTGTGTTTGGGCAGACTTTTAATTACTGTTTCAATTTCCCGATGGTGATAGGCTTATTTAGGTATTGGAGGTCTTCTTGTTTCAATCGTGGGAGGTTATAGGACTTCAGGAATTTATCCATTTCTTCTAGGTTCTCATGTTTTGTGGCATACAGGTTCTCAAAATAACCTCTGATGATCTTTTTGGATTTCTGTTTTTCTGTTGTGATGTCACCATTTTCATTTCTGATTCTGTTTATTTGGGTTCTCTCTTTCCCTGTCCTTACAAGTCTTGCCAGTGGCTTGTCGATCTTGTTTAATTTTTCAAAAAACCAGCTCTTGGTTTCATTAATCTTCGGATTGTTTTTTTGGTTTCCAGCTCGTTGATTTCCTCCCTAAGTTTCACTATTTCCTTCCTTCTGCCTGGGTTGGGCTTCCCCTTGTTGGTCGTTTTCTAATATTTTCAGCTGTGAGGTCAGGTTATTTATATGGGCCCTTTCTTCTTTTCTGATGAATGCTTGCAGAGCTATGAACTTTCCTCTTAACACAGCTTTTGCTGTGTCCCACAAGTTCTGATAGTTGGTATCTTCATTGTCATTTGTTTCTAAGAATCTTTTGATTTCCTGTTTGATTTCTTCTATGACCCATTTGTTGTTCAGCAGTGAGCTGTTTAGTTTCCAGGTGTTTGGTTTAGCTCCCTGCTTCTGTGTATGGTTCACTACTATTTTCAGTGCATCGTGATCTGAAAAGATAGTCGACACAATTTCAATCTTTTTATTTTATTGAGGTATGCTTTGTGGCTCAGTATATGGTATACCTTGGAGTATGTTCCATGTGCACTGGAAAAAAAGTGTATTCAGCTTTTTTGGGATGAAAAGCCCTGTATATATCAACCAGCTCTCTTTCTTCTATTTCTTCCTTCAGGTCCAGTATTTCTCTGGTGAGTTTCAGCCTCGTCGATCTATCCATAGTTGATAAGGCAGTGTTGAAGTCTCCGACTATTATTGTGCTACTGTTAATGTCTTCTTTGAGGTCTATTAATAGTCTTTTTAAGTATTTTGCTGACCCCTTCATTTGGCGCATATATGTTTAGCAGTGTGATTTCTTCCTGGTATACATACCCCTTAATTATTAAGAAATGGCCTTCATCGTCCCTTTTGACCTTTTTCAGCCTGAAATCTATATTGTCAGATACGAGTATGGCCACACCCGCCTTTTGGAGGGGTTGTTTGCGTGGAGAATGGTCTTCCAGCCTTTGACTTTGAGTCTGTGTTTGCTCTGGTTATTCAGATGTGTTTCTTGTAGGCAGCAAAATGTTGGATTCAGTTTTTTAATCCATTTTGCCACCCTGTGTCTCTTAATTGGTGCATTTAGACCGTTGACTTTCAGCGAGATTATTGTCATTGGATTTTGTGCCATCTTTCTGTTTAACCTTGTTGTGGTTTTGGGTTGTCTTGTTTTACAATAGATCCTTCAATCCTTCTTTTAGAGTTGGTTTTGAGTCTATGAATTTCTTGAGTTGTTGTTTATCCATGAAGTTGTGTATCTTTCCTTTGCATCTGAAAGTAAGTCTAGCTGGGTAAAGAATTCTTGGTGAGGCCTGGAGTTCATTGAGTCTTTTCACTATATCCCACCATTGTTTTCGGGCTTGGAGTGTTTCATCTGAGAAGTCTGCTATAAATCTCAGGGATGCTCCTTTGTATGTGATTTCCTTCTTTGATCTTGCTGCTTTCAGTATTCTATCTCTGTCTATCGTTTTTGTCATTTTAATAAGGATGTGTCTTGGAGTATTCTTATTGGGGTTTCTTTTACCTGGTATCCTTCGGACCTCCTGTATCTGGGAGCATGCTTTCTTCAGTTCAGGAAACTTTTCAGCGATGATGGCTTTGACAGTATCTTCTTCATCATGGTTTTCTTCTTGACCTTCTGGCACCCCAATGATGCGTATTTTGTTCCTTTTTGGCTTCATCACGATTTTCTCTGTTAGTCTGTTCGTTGATTGTGAGTCTTTTTTCCATCTTCTGGTGTTGTCTACAGAATCTCTGAACCTCGTTTTCGAGATCACTAATTCTTTCTTCAGTAGCTGTTACTCTGCTTTGGAGGCCTTCTCCTGTGTTTTTCAGTTCACTTACCTCATTTTTAATATCTGTCATTTCTGCTTGTACTTTGGTCTGAAATTTACTCAATTCTGCTCTCAATTCCTCTTGTACTTTACTGAGTTTGTATTCCATTGTTTCTTTTATTTCCTTGTACATCTTTAACTGTTGCTTACGAAATTCCTTTTCATAGAGGTTATATAGCTCATCGTATTGCTGGACTCATCGGTATTAATAACTTCAATCATAGAGCTTGAAGGACTTTTGCGCTGTTTTACCATAATGACTATCGTAGGTTGAAAATGAGTGTCCTGGGTGACTAGTCAGTAAAGTTAGTAGGTGTCTGAATTACTTTTGCAGCTAGGGACGTATAGCAAAGAGTGTAGGGGACAATGCTCAATGTTATGTCAGATAGATAGAATATAATTTGCGGACGCGCTAGCATCAGCGCGGTTTTGAATTTTGAGGTGTCTGTGGGTGGTTCCGGTGTCAGGGGGTCAGGGTGGATGTCTTGCAGTGGGAGTTCCTGCGCCGATGGGTGGGGGTGGGTACCCTCCTCAAAGCTGGAGCCGTTTCTCCTGGAGCCAGTGGTCAGGGGCTGCCGCCGTGGGAATGCACCTGGTGGGAAGAGCGCAGGGATCTGCTGGGCATCGGGGCTGGATGGCGTCAGAGGGAGTTCCTGTGCCGATGGGGGCGGTGGGTACCCTCCTCAAAGCTGGAGTTTCTCCTGGAGCCCAGTGGTCAGGGGCTGCCGCCGCGGGAACGCACCTGGTGGGAAGAGTGCAAGGATCTGCTGGGCGTCGGGGCTGGATGGCGTCAGAGGGAGTTCCTGTGCCGATGGGGGCGTGTGGGTACCCTCCTCAAAGCTGGAGCCGTTTCTCCTGGAGCCCAGTGGTCAGGGGCTGCCGCCCGAACGCACCTGGTGGGAATGTAAATACTACTTTTTTCTGATAGAGCAACTAGTGTCCCCCAGAAGTACTTAGACCTGAATACACAAGATTAATAGAAGGTGCTTTGAAATAAGCTCTCTTAATGGGTCCTAGAAAATAATTATGATTGAAAGAGGGATGGAGAAGGAAAATGTAAGCATAATAGAAAAGGAGCCAGTTGTGAAATGATGTGTGGTGGGGATATTTAATATTTCTAGGTTTGAGGGTGAAGGAAGGGATCAATAGGGAGAGTATTGATCAATGGCAGGTTCTATGACAAGATCAATACAGAGATATTGCCTTACAGAAATGGCAGTCATAGTACTGTGAATATCCCATGGTTGTGCTAATGAACCTATTTGATGATAGCCTCAAGAATTGTAATAGAAAATTTGTGTTGTATTAAGTCATTAAGTTTGTGATAATGTTAGAATAGCAATCACTTGTATCACTTGTCTTCCTATTGTTCACCGATTTGCTTGAACGGGCACCAGTAACATCTCCTTACTTCCTGTCACATGCTAGTGTAGTCCAAGGGCAACTGCTCTCTCCAGGAACATGAAGAGTCTCAAACCATTCGATCAGGTCCAGGGAACGAGGTATATAATTGTTACTGTTTTTTGGCATTTCAAATACAACATGGGGAGCTTGCCAGGCTCTGCTTTGTGGGTGGTATACTCTCATTAGTAGGCTCTCAGTTTGTGCATTTGCTGATGAACCAGCAGAGATCACAATGGGGAGAGATTGGCTTTTCTCTTGGGTGGAGCTCTGATGAGCTGTGGAGTTCGGATGTTGAAAATGACTGCCCTCATGGTGTGGGAGTTCCTCTGGCTTCTTGTGAGGCTCTATTGGGATGGTGGGCCAGGGCTAGAACTTGCCTTCCCTCCCGGATGCCTCATGATCAGCTGAGCACAGGGATAGCCGGTAGCAGTTCTGCCCCATGTAACTGTGTCTCAATAGAAATAGAAATAGAATAGCAACAGAAATTAAATAATGGCTTCCAACATACGCCTTACATAAATAATGACAAGAAGTAAAGTGCTATATCATATAAATGCTTTGCCATATTCACAAACTATGAATATTACCTGATTTTAGTTCAGATTATTAACTCTTTCCACTGAATTGTTGCACGGCCCAGTCCTATAGATCTAAGAAGTTTAACATACATCCTTCATTTAATTGTTTCCACTTTCCATCCTGTTCAAACTGGCAATAGCACTACTAATATAATCCTGTAAATCACTTATACTGTGATAAACAGTAACAGCCTTAGTGTTATCTCTGAAAGATAGTTCCATCTTGCTCTTTCTCTCTCTTTCTCATGCAAAACAGATAGTCTAAAAATTATACAATTCCTTAAGTTCTGTTTTTATTTTGCACATGAATTCCTTTTCCAAATCTTTTCACTCTTCCTAAAATTGACCTACCATGAGCCTTCTGATGGAATCAAGTGCCCCTTCCTTACTTTCCTTTGAGATGTCCTCAGGAAGAAAGGTATGTATCTTAGTGGGAGGATGCTTGCATCACATATGTGAGACCTTAGGTTTGATCTCCAGCAGAGCAAAACAAACATAATAATGAAGACTTACGTTACACTTTAATCTTCTACATATTTATGGATCTGTTCTCAGGGGACCATATGCATTTTAAGCTGAGGTTGTACCTGCATGTGCAGAGAAAGCACCTTAGCCCCTGAACTACCCCTCAACCCTGTTAATTAAAAGTTTTCTGATAAAGTGAGATGCTTGTAATAACACTTCAAGATAGGTGAATTCCTAGGTGATCTCAGAATTCTATACGTGGTCACAAAGGTTTCAGACAGATGATAGTGGAGGGGAGGATATCTACTATTAAGGATATCAACTATTAATCACTTGATCATTTGAATCCCATTATTCATCGATTTGCTCGAGCGGGCGCCAGTAACATTTCCATTAGACCCTATCATGTGCGAATGTAGCCCAATGGCATCTAGTTGATTCAGGAATATCAAGAGCCTCAAACCGTTCCTTCAGAGTCTTGACAAGGAAGTCTGAACATCTTGTAGGTGGGCGGCCACATGATCTTTTGACATCTCGTGGGATCCAGTCGGTAACAGCTCTAGTCCAGCGGTCATCTCCAAATCACATTACATGTCCAGCCCATCTGATTTTCGATGCCTCGGCAAACGAGACAGAGTACCTGATTCTGGAATAGTGACGGAGGTCAGAGCTCTGGATTCCTTCTCTTACTTGAGTGAGGCGTGATATTCCAAGCAAAGCTCTTTCAATTTCTCTCTGGGAGACCCGAACAGCATTCTCATCTTGTTTTCGGAGAGCCCAGGTCTCTGACACTTATATTAATGCAGGGAGAACGGTGGAGTCAAAAAGATGTGCCCAGAGCCGGAGGTTCTTTGTCCTTTTACCTATTTCTTCGATGCTTTTGAAGGCATTCCATGCCACTCTCTTCCTCCTGCGCAGCTCAGGTTTCAGGTCCGTCATCATGTTGATTTCTCGACCTAGGTACACATAACTGCTGCATTCGGAGATGTTTGTTCCATTGAGAGTGAATGGGGACTCTGAGCAGTCAGTGCTTTTCTTTTCTTTTCTTTTTCTTTTCTTTTCTTTTTCTTACCTTTTTCTTTCTTTCTTCTTTCTTTCTTTCTTTCTTTCTTTCTTTCTTTCTTTCTTTCTTTCTTTCTTTCTTTCTTTCTTTCTTTCTTTCTTTCTTTCTTTCTTTCTCTCTTTCTCTCTTTCTCTCTTTCTCTCTTTCTCTCTTTCTCTCTTTCTCTCTTTCTCTCTCTTTCTCTCTTTCTTTCTTTCTTTCTTTCTTTCTTTCTTTCTTTCTTTCTTTCTTTCTTTCTTTCTTTCTTTCTTTCTTTCTTTCTTTCTTTCTTTCTTTCTTTCTTTCTTTCTTTCTTTCTTTCTTTCTTTTCTTTCTTTCTTTCTTTCTTATCTTTTTCTTTTCTTATCTTTTTCTTATCCTTTTTCTTTAAGGATAGCAACTATTAATATCCACTATATATTATTAATATATCTACATTAAGATAGAAAGCTTTAAGTACAATAAAATGAGACTTAATGATAAAGATTTTTTATGTTATTAAGTCTTTTCTTATCCTATCCAAATGATTTTTCTTAACGTCAATTATTCATCTGTACAAATTTATGGACTTAATTTGTCTACACTTCACTGATAAAAAAATTCTCGTTCTGTAAACCATTCATTCTTCAGTATAACTGATTTTTAGGGCTTACTCTTGGCTCTAAACTTAAGGATCATCTTGAGGGTTTTTAGGGTATTGTTAGATTACTTGCTAACCTGTTTGCAAGTCCCTGCGTTTCATAATGCTAATGAGGAATTGTTTATTCTTCTTCCTACAAGACTTTTGCATATATTTATGCTAA
This sequence comes from Cryptotis parvus, assembly GCA_021461705.1. Taxonomy (NCBI): domain Eukaryota; kingdom Metazoa; phylum Chordata; class Mammalia; order Eulipotyphla; family Soricidae; genus Cryptotis; species Cryptotis parvus. The sequence continues at coordinate 3,600 of JAJIBD010000898.1, read as the reverse complement.
GGGATTTGTTCTTATATAAACACAAAAATATAGTAGGGCAGTACAGTGGTGATTTTTTTTTTACTTTAAATTATTTACTCTTGTGTTTCCGTTTTATTTTCCAACCAAAAATCCTCAGTACCATTTAGAATGATCTTACCCCAATAGAGGTATTCTATGCGGACTGGATGGCACTGGGGAAAGTGTTCACCCCTGGTTTTGAAATGGTACAACTTTTAGAGTGTGCCCTGCTCTGAACCAAAGTTTAGGAGCACAGATCAGAACATTGTAAGACTGTTGAGCACTTAAGACTGTTGTTGTTGGAGGTTCACCCCCCAAGGGGATGAAAATGATCAATCTGGCAAGCAAAACATAGTTTGTAGCATATGATGTGATCTCAACAATAATGATCACCCTCTATATTTAATCTCGATTGTGGTTATATATGTCTGTATTTCTTACTGTGTTATATAAGATGACAATAGAAATATTATTGAAATGATTGTTTACTAGCCTAGGGTGAGAAGAGAAATGCTCTGACTTAGCATCTCTATAGTCTTGGGAAGCAGAGGTGTGGTCCTCCTGAGGAATTGGAACCAATAAGAGGAAGCCAGTTATAACTTTTGAATACACCCTGCCCCAAACTCTGTATAAGATATATCTCTTGCAGTTTGGCGGGTTGAGGAGGCGGTCTGTCAGTCAGAGTGGAGTTCGAGAGTGTAGGTGTGTGGAGTTGACGTAGGGTGGAGCCTAATGTAAAAAGGCCTTGGATTATCTAAAATGTGCTCATGGTTTTTTATTCATTAACCAGAAGGGATGGTCACCAAGCCCCTAATATTACCAGGGAATCCAATGGACCCCAGTTATGTTGGGGGCCCAAACAGCCTCAACAGGAAACCATCTAGAGTGTGACAGATTTAACCTGGATCTCATGCAAGCAGATACTTTACTGTCTGTAGGTCTCTGGAACCTTTTTCTTAAATGTATTTCTTATAACCTGATCTTCTTTATGGATTTCCACAATATAAAATGATGACAATAATTAGAGCTAGAAAATATAATAGAAATGATGTTAAAAAACCTATTTTTCGGGGCCAGAGCGATAGCCCAGCGGGTAGGGTGTTTGCCTTGCACGGGCCGGCCCATGCTGGCCCGGGTTCGATCCTCGGCATCCCATATTGTCCCCCGAGCACTGCCAGGAGTAATTCCTGAGTGAAGAGCCAGGAGTAACCCCTGAGCATTGCTGGGTATGACCTCAAAAAAGCAAAAAAAAAAACTATTTTTCATAAGGATATGATATATAAAATGATGAACTATTATGTAGTACAATAGCCTTAGGAATATATCTGCATAACTGTGAAATAAGATCCATCAAAGTAAGACATCTTTTTAAATCTGTAGTGAAAATTTATTAAAAGTACTTAGAGTTAATAATTTAAAGGCAGGCATGTCGAAATTTTTCTTTCCTGTTGGAAGATTACATGATGGTATACTGCAAAACATAAAAGGCCTGAATATAATATAGCAGTTAGGATGCCCAAATTATTTAACTCCATCACAGTCTCAGCACTGGACTATCTAAGCATGTCTGGAAAGGCCACAGAGGTTGCCTATGTGGTAACCAGCACCACAGAGCCCATCATGTCTTCGGATGCTAGCAAACATGTTAGGTATGAGCATTCCCTTTATGCCCCAGTAAAAGGCTTACATATTTTCAAAATTTGGTGAGGCTTACCCCAGCAGAGCCTCACAACAAGCCAGATGACCCCCTACTCTATGGGGGCCGCCATTTTCACATCCGGACTTCCATCTCATCACAACTCCACCCAACAGACCAGACTATCACAGCCTGGCTAGCTGCCTCGCGGTTCATCAATAAATGCTTTAGAGGTGACTACAAGAGTATGCCACCCGCACGGCAAGCCTGGCAAGCTGCTCGTGTCGTATTTGATATGCCAAATACCAGCAACATTTATATTAGGTCATTCCCATGACCTAATATAATGGTTTGAGGCTCTTTATGTTCCTGGAGCAAGCCGATGCCTTTGGGTTCTACTAGCATGAGACAGGACATATGGAGATGTTACTGGTGCCCGCACTAGCAAATAGATGATGAACAGGAAAATAGTGAAGTTAGTGATAGTGACTAAATTTATTCATTTTGGATACAAAACCTGCATAAAATCTGTTTTTGACAGGTTAATGTCATATTTCAATTTTTTAAATATTTTATTATACCACCATGAGATATACAATTATAAAGATGTGCATGTTCGGGTTTCAGTAATAGAGTGTTCCATCACCCAACCCTCCACCAGTGCCCATTTCCCACCACCAATGTTCCCGATTCTCTCCCCCTCCCCTAGCCTGCCTCTATGGCAGGTTCTTTATCTATTTTCTCTCTTTCTCTTTCTTTTCTCTCTTCCTTCTCTTACATGTTGTGGATTGTAATACATACACTTAGAGGTTATCATGTGTATCTTTTTGCCTGTATTTAATGCTCAGTTCTAGGTTGGCATTAGCACTTTTGACAATTATTAGCACACTGTTCCCTTCTCTGTCTTATCTAACGCTGATTCCCATATGTTGTGGTAATTTCCACTTATGACAATACTTCCTGATCCATGTTTTGCCTGACCTTGGATACTAGTATCATATAGTCCAGTGCATAAGGTGTTTTCCTGCACAAGGTTGAACTTGGTTTGATATATGGCATCCCACATGGTCCCCTGGGCACCACCAGGAGTAATTACTGAGTGCAGAGTCAGGAGTAACCCCTGAGCATTGCTAGGTACGATCCAAAAAACAAAAAATACTGTATATATATATATATATATATATATATATATATATATATAAATGTCAAAAACCTGCATGAAATCTTTCAGGAATTACTACTAACTAGAAATGACCTAAGAGATTAAGAATACAATCTTTCTTGTAATCATATCAAGAATAATTAAATGCTAAACTTAAATGAGTATATGAAAATGAGTATATTCAGAAAAGTCTGAATGTAGAAAAGAATATTAATCATAGTCACTGAATAAGATGCAAATTGATTAAATAGCCAGTCTTATGTCAAAATAAGTATGTCTTGAAAGAATTAGTATACATAAAATGTCTATAATTTCTGAAGTAGTATGCAAACATAATGAAATTCTTATAGAAATTCTAATTCAATATTTGTTTGTTCTGAGGACACACAAGTATTCTATTCAAAATTTTTAGAGAATTAGTAATACCCATCCTAAATTACATAAAGCCACATATGATCTCAAATAATCAATCAATATTGAGAAAGAAGAAATACATAACACCCTTCTAAAGGCAAACTTCAAGAAATTTATGTAATTAAAACAGTATAATGCTGATTTAAATCATAACCATACCAAAGGACAGGCTATTTTATTCATTACAAGATTAGTGGGAAATTGGATGTCCAGATACTATATATATATATACTTTTATAGTATATATGTGTATATCAGTGTATATATATGACTGTATATATACACATATGCAAATATTTATATATAACTTATATATAACTTTTATATAGTTTATATTTAAGTTACTTATAAGCTAATTTATATATGTTATATATATTAAACTACTTAA
>JAJIBD010000897.1:0-15557 GCA_021461705.1 Cryptotis parvus | reverse complement strand
AATTGAGAGTGGCAAAAGTACTTGAAAAGCAGAATCTGTAAGAAATCATTCTGTAAGAATTTTGTGGTTAAGCAATAATCTGTTTATTATAGAAAACTGCCTGGATTTATTGAGAGGCATCTGTTGTAGTTTCATGATACGCTTTAGAAATTCTAGCTAATATTTAGCCTCCCTCGTTTCTTCAAGTTTGTCCTACAGTATGCATGTCAAATTGACTTGGCTATATTGGAACCCACTTTCTGCGGGATCAGCGAGGGATATATCAAGTGTAGTCAGCAAAGCCTTCAGGGGCTCTCATCCCTGTTGGTAGCCCAGCTTCTTTGTTCTAACAAGAGAGCCCAGCTCTAAAACATGTTCTCTAGTTCTGTCTCAACCTCTGCTATATCTGCCTATGATTTGCCAATGTTGCCATCTCTCCCTTGGTGTCCAACTCATTCTCTCATTGTTTTTTTTTGCCTGACATGTCTCCACTTCTTATTTTCACTATTCATAATTTCTTTCTGCTCACTTTTGAGTGAAAGACATTTCCTCCTAATTTTCCTTTTACTTAGAGAACTCACTGTATTGGCTCTCAGTGATTCTTTTCTTCACCTTTAGGGTAATATAGTTAAGTTATTGTAAGAAACAATGAGAATGCATTTCTTCTTCACAGTGTACTCAGTATCATTTAAGAGGCTATCTTCCAAGTTACAAATAAACAAACACATGGGCATTTCTTTCTTTTTTCTTTATCTCTCTCTGTGTTTGTTTCTTTTTTTCTTTTTATCTCTCTCTGAGTTTGTTTCTTCCTTCCTTCATTCCTTCTTTGCTTTCTTGCTTCATTTTTTTAATTTTTTGAGCTATACCCTGTTATGTTCAGGGGTTATTTCTGGCTCTGTATTCAACAATCACTACTAGTGGTGCTTAGGGGTCATAAGGGATGCTGGGGATAGAACCCAGGATGACCACAGAGGAGGCAAGCGCCCTACTTGGTTGGCATATTATTGCTCTTGTCCCCTTTCTTTAAGATAACTTTATTGCTTAGAGTGTTACTTTCAGGAAATCTTAAGAATCTCACAGGGTACTTGAGAAGCCTTGCACCATTAGCCAGAGCTAGTCTCATGACCTACTCTACTCTTTTGGAATTGGGGACATTGGTTGTGGGAAATGGGCACTGGTGGAGGTTGGCGTGCTGGAACACTATGTGACCGAAACCCCCAAACATGAACAACCTTGTAATTGTATAGCTCACCGTTTTATAATAAAATATTAATTAAAAATAAAGAGTTAAAGAATCAAAAAAGTAAAAAATAATAATAAAAATTAAAAAAATATTATACCATCATGTGATGTATAATTACAAACATGTTCATATTTGGGCTTCATAAATACAGTATTCCAGCACCCATCCCCTCCACAAGTGCCCATTTCCCACCACCAATGTCCCCTGATACCCCCCCCGTCCCCCCCCCTCCCAAGCCTGAATCTATGGCAGGCACTTTTCACTTCTCTCTCTCTCTCTCTCTCTTCTTTTATACATTGTGGCTTGCAATACATACATTTAGAAGTTATCATGCATATCTTCTTGCCTACTTTCAATGCTCAGTTCTACACTTGCTATTATCATTTACAATAATTATTAGTACACTGTTCCTCTCTTTCTATTACCTAACCTCTGACTCCCACATATTTGCAGTAGGTTCCACCCACTGACAAGACCTACTGATCCATATTTTGTCTGGCCTTGGATATTCGTGCCGTGCTATTTTTTTTTATATTCCACAAATAAATGCAGTAATTCTATATCTGTCTTTTTTTTTGTGTGTCTCTGTTTGCTTTGGGTATCAGGGTGATATATGCCTCATAGAAGGTATTTGGGAGTGTTTCTGTTCTTCTATTTCCTGGAAGAGCTTGAAAAAGACTGGCAGTAGTTCCTCCTTAAAGGTTTGAAAGAATTCACTAGTGAATCCATCTGGACCTGGGCTTTTGTTAAGGGCAGACTTTTAATTGCTGTTTTAATTTCCTTGGTGGTGATAGGCTTATTCAGGTATCGCAGATCTTCTTGTTTTTGCCATGGGAGGCTATAGGACTTCAGCAATTTTTCCATTTCTTCCAGGTTCTCTTGTTTCGTGGCATATAGACTTCCAAAGTAATCTCTGATGATCTTTTAGATTTCTGTGCATGACCTACTCTTAACTGCAAGAATGACTTGGAAATGTATTCTTCCTATGAACTAGGTAGAGTAAATTCTATCAGGGACAACTAGCTACTTTTTTACCACACTTTCACTGAATGTTTATTAATTTCTTGTATGTGATATTAAGAGATTGAAGGACTGGGTAGGGAGGAAAAGCAAGCATGACTTGAATTACTTCATCTACATTATTAATTATTCATTTACACATTGAATACTCATGTATATGAATGCACATGTAACATTCTTGGAGATCTGGATTATCTTTTCAATAATTACGACTTTACTTGCACTTGAGCCAATAGAAACTTAAGCACATAGAGTGTCCATTATTATGGGTTTGTTTTAAAGCCATTACTGCAGGTGTTCAAGGATCATGCCTGGTTCTGGGCTGATATGGGGTGGCTGCATGCAAAGAAAGTGCCCTACATGCCATACTATCTGTCCAGCCCATGATTCCACATATCTTAATCCAGTAGTAAAATCAACACCAGAGCGTGTTCTGGGAATAGTTTATCTTACTTGTATGATCAGTGTCTGTACAACATAGTAATAGGTCCTCTAATAGTTGATAGTTTATAGTCATAGATAGGCTAAGATTTGAGCTAAGGCTTTTCCTGTTGCAATTAGCAATGGTCTAGAGTCCAGAGAATAAAAGATTCAAAGTAAAAGTTTACTTAGTTCCTCTTCTTTTTATATCTAATTTCTCCAGTTCACTTGGGGTGGTCTTTACAAATCTTTTCCTTGTATAGTTGGTGCTCCAGTTAATTTAGGGTGAGCTTACTTTGCTCCCAGTGGTTAAAACTTTTCACACAATTATTCTAAACTTGGAATCTGATGTTCAAATTCAATGTTTTCTGCACAGTTATTTCTTGAAAGAGACATAGAGAGCTATCATTTGCCAAAGAATTTTTTTCAGCCTCCAGCTCTCAGCCATAACCCAAAGTGGCCACAAATGCATTTAAGAGCATTCTTCATTTACGGAAATGGAGGCATGCTGAGCAGTGATATTTATGAGAAGAGAGATTCTATAGACTCCAGATCATCACTTCCAGGATTTAATGACTCTTTCTTTATTTTTTCTAATAGACACCAGAAATGAGGGAATAGTGCATGTTCACAATTAAAAAAAATGAAAAGAAGAAAAGTGAGACAAACTGGTGTCAGGATGCCCCCAGACTGCATACAACCTTATGTTCCAGAAGGCAGCATTTCTCCCACTGAATTGTCTAAATTTCACCCCGGGAATTAGGCCTTAATGTTGAAGGAGGATATAGAAATTTGCATTTGGTTGTTTGAATTCTAGGCAGAGCAGAATGGCCGTGTAATGTTACTACACTCATTCTGGCTAATGCTTGCTTTTTTTGACAGTGGTTCTAATTCTTAGTCCTGACTAATGCTGATGTTTCTCCAGGCAAAAGAGTTTCTAAGATTATGAAGGCTATAATTCTTCCCAGCATTCCTATTTAGTGCAAAGTGATGATTGGCTGTTTTCTTAATCATGGTTGAGTATTCCTGAAAGTGATGTTGCCTCGAGTAATTACTTTTAATTCCAGGAAAACTGGATTGTCTTCACATAAACATTATTGGTATTATATCAATGGCATATGTAAAGATCTAGTAATCATTTAGTTAATCTTGTGCGACAATAAGAATATATCTCTAACATTTTTCTCTTTAGGATAACCTATTCCACATTTGATTTTTATTCTCCAGTCTCATATTTTATTAATGTTCCATAATGTATTTTAATTTTTAAATATTTGGCTTTCCCTTTAATAAATATCCTTTCTCTTAGAGAAGGAAAATTCGTTTCAGTCAGTAAGTAAAAGTTGTCAATTCACTTGAATGATGTTTTTAGGAAATATCTGTAATTGTTGGCACTGTGTAAACAAAACAAAGACAAACTGAGGGCTAGAGAGTTAGTAAAGGGTCAGTGTATATTATTTGAATGCTGCAGAACCTGGTTTGATCCCTAGAAACTCATATGCTCTCCTGAGCACTGTATTTCAGAGTCAGCCAAATAACCCAAATGAAAGAAAAGAAAATGGAAGTTTTACACTTTTGACAGTTTGTTTTTATGAGTAACCAGTATATGTGGTGGATAATTAAATGATAAATTAAATATTTTTATTTCATGGATTAAGTGAATTTAATATTAACTCTGGGACATCAGATAATTCATCAAATCCTTGTACTTTGTGCCTGATTAGAATGGAGATAATACCCTATCTCCCTAAAGGATGTAGTTGTGTAAATAATTATTACTTTAATAAACTAAGGGTTCATATAAATTTATTCCAGAAATATAGTTGTGCTCCCATGTCCATTGTAGCACTCTTCGTAATAGCCCGATCTCGAAACAATCCAATTGTCCAAGTGCAGATGACTGGATAAAGAAATTGTGGTCCATATGACAATGGAGTATCTACTTAGTTAGATGTAAGAAAACTTAAAGTCATTCAATTTGCTACTGTCTGAGTTGGTCTAGAGAGTATTTTGTTTAGTAAGGTTAGCCAGAGGAGAGGGATAGACACAGAATGATTTCTTGCATATGTGGGATCCAAATAAACTTAGTAAGGGAATAACAAATTGCCTAAGGTAACTGATCCTGAGAACTGTTCTACGGAACTGAACTTAACATGACAGGAAGATAGATTTGGGTGAGAGACTTTTGGGTGGGGACCCTGCAATTGTGGTGGGTGGAGGTGGACATTGATAGTGGAATGTTATATGCATAAAACCCTACCCCTATCTTTAACGGTATATAAATCACAGTGACTCAAGTATTTAAGCAGTGTATCTGCAAGGTACAATAAATCAGTAAGCCAAAATCCTTTGGTAAAAGTACCTACAGTGTGATTCTTTTCTCAAGTTAAGAATATGGGAATGGAATATAGGGTGCCTAGTTAAATTTAAATTTCAGAGAAACTTCATAAATGCTAAATCTTGTTCAAGACACTGAAAAGGGTTCTCAGTTTCCAAGGGTAAATGGATTTACTCTCCCTTCCTGTTATCAATACTGCCCCTTCCTGTTTCTAACACTGCACCTTTCTGTTTCTAACACTCTCCTTCCTGCTACTAACACTGCCCCTTCCTATTACTAACACCGCTCCTTCCTGTTACTAACTCCTCACTAATTTTCCAGCAGAACCCGGGGGAACCTCTTAGTCAACCTTCAGGAGGGCTTTCATAAATGTTTCACATCCTGAAATGTGACTGCAACAACCTGAATGATTCTGTTGCTGTAGCTATTTAAGAAATTTTGAGAAATGGCTAATGGGTATTTTGGAATAAATTTCAATCACTGATTTTTAATGTTTTAAGATGAGAGCCCAAGTCCAAAGTTGGAAACTGATTGTTTGCTGACATGCAGGTACAGTTTGAACTGTGCTTGAAACTCTGATCCGTGACTCCAGTCACAGATTTTTCACTCCATTATGCTATGTTAAGAGTTGATACGCAGGTGATTATTTGGGTCTTCAGTATGCAGTGTAGAGTCAAAATATTGCAACAGAGACTTCATAGATAGCAAAGACTATAGTACCTTCTGTCTAGTAACAAAAGTTTCTGTGATGGTGAATCGAGTAGAAAGAGTTTTATTCACCCCATGGTGATTGGTCATAACTCTGGCTTTTTCTTCATAAGCAGATTATACTTAATACATATTTTCGTTTCCAAACATCACAAAGCCAATCTGCATCTAATAATTAATTCATAGATAACTTTACTGTTATCTTGAAATAAGGTCCATGGACCAGATATTCTAGAATTGAGCACCTTTACATATTTGATCCCAATCAAAGGCAAGCAACATAAGTAAATCAGTTTATAGAGAGGTCACTGTACATATGACACTAAATCTAGAATTAAAACTCATATCTTCAATAATTTCAGGAACACAATGGACTGCATAAAACATGCTTACAGATACAGATGCTTACAATGGTTTCAATAGTTTACTCTCTAAGTACAGAGATAAGATTAAGGACCAATAGGAAAGCTTATATATATGCACTGATCTTGTCTTCGGCTTTCAAAATAGGAAAGTTTATCTCTTGGAGTAGGTGAACACCCCTTCAGTAGGTTTGAAGTGTCCAAGCAGCTCCACAATGAACATTTGGAAACTGTAAGATAAGAGAAAAAAGAAAAGGCTATTAAAGTCCCTTCACTGCTGAGATTCTATGATTATCAGCCATTGACATTTTAAGAGTTATGTTGTATTCTGATTTTTCCTCTTTTAGTCATTGACCACCCTTGGTTCATGCAGTTTATAGGAATAGATATTAAGAACCTCACAGTGTGTTAGTATAAACAATCACTAGCAAAGTGTCTTTCTAAGGGACTACACTTTCTAGATGAAATAACCCTGTGACACACATTTGTTATTCTTTTCTGTGATGAAAATATCAAAAAATCATACAGGGCTTTATGCTTTGCTAAGCCTCAAACTTTTAATTTTCGAAGCTGCAGATAAGTTGATGTAGATCTTATGCTTGCAGAAGAACTTTAATTGCTTTGAAAGAAAGGAATTATTTTTTCCAGGCAGCTCAAAAGTTGATTTTCAATCACACAAAATAAACTCTGTGTTCTCAGCTATTGTGACATTTGTCTAATCCCTGAGGATTTTGTACTAGTTATTAGACCCAGTTTTCTGTCGTCATCAGAGGAATAGCAATGCTCTTTAGTTTCTTGAAGAAATTCTCCACGCCTATTTTATTTTTTTTGATTCTTGGGTCACATTTGGCAACGCCTATAGGTTACTTCTGGCTCTGTGCTCAGGAACTACTAGTGGAGCTTGGGGGACCATGTGGGATGCTGAGAATCGAAACCAGATCAGCTGTGTGCAAGGAAAATACCCTACTCCTTGTACTATCCATTTCTTTAGTACACAATCAAGGATAAGAATCTGCTGCCCTATGTTATTTAATTCAAAGAATGAGCTAAATATAATTGACATTCTAATGCATATTGATTATCAGGAAAATGATGTGATAAACTTAAGGCCACGTAGCTTGAAACAAAGGAGCTGGTTTCTAACTTAAGTATGCTTTATTCTAAAACTCCTAATAGATAGTAGATTTTATCACAGTATCTCCTAGTAGCAATGAAGAATCCAATTCAGACTTGGAACTCTACTGGTTTAGCCACAGCTATTTAGGAGCCAGTTTTAGCATTAATTCAAAAGTTTTCATTAAGCCCTTGCTGTGTCTAAATCAATTTTGGAAATTTTGAGATACTTTGCCCCCTGAAGGACCCTCAAGGATCTTATAATCTAGTTCAAGATTAAGAAATGACAACAGAAATAAACTGAAAATGGAAGGGAAATTCATGCCAATGGCTAACAGAATGGAATATGTTAATGCTATGGGCATTAAAGAAAGTCACTTCTAATTTGAATCTGTATGTTGGATAAGATAGTATTATAATGTATTGGTTGGTTGAGGATTGCAGCTTAGTCTGCTAAGTTTCTTATTTTGCTTTGTTTTTATCTTCTGAGGTCAATACACATAAAAATTGGGTTTTATTTTTTTCCAAAGAAATTTTCAGAGATTGGGGCTGGAGCAATTTGTCTTCCACGCTGATCGACCTGAGTTCGATCTCCAGCAACCCACATGGTCCCCGTAGCACCACCAGAAGTAATTCCTGAACAAAGAGCCAGGAGTAACCCCTAAGTGTCACTGGGTGTGACCCAAAAAAGAAAAAGAAAAAAAAAAGAAAAGAGAAGTCATTTTCAGAGATTTAGGCTATGCGTGCTTGTAAGAGTCTCTGCCTTTCTAGTAACTGTGGCTGCAATTTCTGCTTTTCTGACTTAAAAGAAATCAGTAGGGCCAGAATAGAAAAAGAGCTAATCCCCAACATTTGGGAGTTAGCCAGGTCACTCTTAAGGGGGCCTTGATTTCCATAAGGCCCACCCTTTATTCCCTGTCTACTGCATTTTCTTTTTTTATACTGCAGTGATTTTCATAAAAGTTCAGCTTGAGTAGAGGTAAATTGAGAAAAGGATTTGAATTATTGAGAAACTTTTTTTTATAGAATTGCATTCCCTCTTTTCTTTTTTTAAAACATTTTATTATACCACCTTGAGATATACAATTACAACGTTGTTCACGCTTGGGGGTTTTGGTCACACAGTGTTCCAGCACCCCGCCCTCCACCAGTGCCCCTCAACCACCACCCATGTCCCCAATTCCCTCCCCTCAGACATCCTGCCTAAATGGCAGGTTCTTTATCTCCTCTCTCTCTCTCCTCTCCTCCTTCTCCCACACATTGTGGGTTGCACTACGTGCACATTGGAAGCCATTATTTGCATTTTTGTCTGTATTTAATGCTCAGTTCTATGTTGGTATCAGACCTTTAGACATTTATTCACACATGTTCCCTTCTCTATCTAACCAAACCTCTGACTCCCATGCCTTTGTGGTAATTTCCACTTTTGGTAAGATCACCTGGTATATTTATGCCATGCAAATAAATGCAGTCATTCTATGTCATTTATGTCATATTGAGAAACTCTTAAGTAGAGAGATTTGTCCTCATTTCTCTTGGGTAATGTGCACTTTCAAGCCTTCCAAGCTGATGTGTAGAAAAGGAAATTTTATGACTTGTAGGTACAATTGTATAACTGAATAATGAATTTACTAATCAACCTCTAAGAGCTTGCCAACAATTCAAGCCATGTTTGGTATGCAGCATCCTTCACAGCAGAGTTATTTTTTTAATTCATCAACTGAAGGAATGTGTGGCATGGCTGCAACCACACTTTAAGTATGGGAGTCCTGGCTTCCTTTGCCGCATGGTTTCCAAACACATCCAAGAGGAACCCCCTCACTGCAGCACCAGGAATAGCCCATAATCATTGCTGAGTGTGATCCAGACTGGTCCAACTTTACTGCCATTTATCATTTCAAATAACCCAAGGATAATTTAGATAAATTACACATGTTCAATCCATGACTATTTTATGCATGTTTATTCTTATGTCAAAGCATTCTCTGTAAATTTGTAAAAGATATTTTAAAAAAGTCAAAGTTGGGCTAGAGAAGTAGTACAGTGTTTGCCTTCCATGTGGCTGACCTAGAATTGATCCTGGAGCCTCACAGAGACCCTAGGGGCCATCAGGAGCAATCCTTGAGCCAGTAATAAGCTCTGAGCCCTGCTGGTGTGACAACACACTCACCTCCCCCAGTCAGAGTGTAATTTTTGAATATTACATAAATAAGTTTGCATATTATACACTTTTAAATCTGAAAACTGAAGATGATCTTGAAGTCATGTAATCACCTTCATATGGCAGAGGAGGGAGTTTCCAAGTCACCCAGCTGGTTCAAGGCAGAGTCCAATTTAGGGCAAGACCTAAAGGAAAACTTCCCCCACTCATTCACTCTTTCTTGCATTTAATTTGATTTCATTTAGAATATTTCCTTTTTTCATATGTAAATGAATAAAAATAAAGTCTTAATTTTTACTTTTAAATGCATGCAATTTCTTGAAAAAGTCACATTTTATGAAATATTCAAAATAAATTGTTCAGTTCTCTACCAGATACCCAGAAGCTGCAGGCAATGGCAAGAAGTTCTAACTTTCACTTCTTAATGGGCTTGCTTCAATATAAGAAAACTAGGAATTGAAATGTCTGTCACTACCACCAAGCTACAAAACACATGCACAAACAGACACACATGCACACACCATAATAATCATGTTATATGTTAAGTCAAATCTTTGTGAAAAGTATTTGGTATGGAGTAGAAAACAAAGGGAACTGACGGGTACTGCTGGACATTTCTTTTTATGTTGTCCTTTGTTCTTTTGAGCTCACGTCTCACATATGCTAGCTAAATACTCTACAGCTGAGCTAAGACACCGATCCTGAACAAATATTTCTTTCTTTTCCATGAGACTTAAGTATAAAATTGAATCATAAAATGTCTACAATGCTGTTCAGTATTTATGAATTATTTCAATATTGGCCCCACCCCAGCAGAGCCTCTCCAACAAGCCAGATGACCCCCTCACTCCATGAGGGCTGCCATTTTCCACATCCGGACCTCCCTCTCATCAAAACTCCATCCAATAGACGAGCCTATCACAGCCCGGCTCGCGCATGCTGCCGGCGTGGTTCATCAATAAATGCTGTATTTAGAGGTGACTACAAGAGTATGCCACCTGCACGGCAAGCCTGGCAAGCTGCCCGTGTTGTATTTGATATGCCAAATACCAGTAACACTATGTTAGGTCATTCCTATGACCTAATATAATGGTTTGAGGCTCTTTATGTTCCTGGAGGAGCAAATGCCCTTTGGGGCTCTACTAGCATGAGACAGGACATATGGAGATGTTACTGGAGCCTGCTCAAGCAAATTGATGATGAATGGGAAGATAGTGATAGTGATTACATTGATATATAAAAACATCACACAAACAATATTATTAACATAAAATTTTAAAGTATTAACATCTAGTAATAAGCAATGATATTTGTTATTAATTAAAAACTATATTCAATGCATTTCATTATATATCATATCAGAATATTTATTTGTATATATGAATATATAATAAAAATATAGGTACATAGCTATTGCTATTGATATGGAGGTCATTTTTGGTGATGTTATGGAAGTTCATAGTGTCAGGCATGAAAACCAGGGTAATACACATGCAAGGTCTGTGCTCTATTACTTTAGTCACATTTGTAGTCATTTACATTATCCTCAAGGCCAATAATTAAATTGGTCAAGATCAGTAGTTAAATTGGTCTCAGAGTTTGGAATTTTCAAGAGTAATCTAGAAACCCTGTGAGATCATGAAACTTTTCCTTCATTATAGCTATAGGTTTCACTTAGCCTTGAAAGGAAAGGCATGCTACCATAGAGGCAGTATGGGGGAGGGGCGGAGAGAATCTGGAGACATTGGTGGTGGGAAATGTGCACTGGTGGAGGGATGGGTGCTGGAACACTGTATGACTGAAACCCAATCATGAACAGTTTTGTATTGTATGTTTCACTGTGGTATACTAAATTTTTTAAGAAAGGAAAGATATCTAGATGAATAGAGTATTTCCACCAATTCCTTACTTAGAATTTATAATACAATTTATTCATTTAATAATACAATTTATTAAATATTTCTTTCCTAGAGTACATTTTAATGCATTTCTCATTTGCAAATTGTATTTTTCAGCAATACTTAATCTTAGAACATTTAATTCAGTAATAGGCTCAAATATTTGCTGCTTTATTGGTCCCATAATATCTAATTAACTTTAATAACAATGATTATAAGCCAACTTGCTAAATAAGAAATTACTACCTAAAGAAACAAAACTATGATTTCCTTTCCTTAACATTTATTATTTGATTTTATACTACTTATATTACTCTCTTTCTTTAGTAAGTTTCATTTACATTGTTCATATCTAATAGAATGGAATGGACGATCGTTTTCTCCAAAGCCCTTTTTTTGGTCAGTAACATAATTTTTTTTAATTGAGTCACTGTGCTATACATTTAGAAGGCTATTCATAGTCAGGTTTCAGTCACAAAATGTTCCAACACCCTTCCCTCCACCAGTGCTCATTTTGTACCAACACTATGCTCCTGTACCCTCCTGCCAACCCCAACCCCACCCCAACCAGTCTCTATGGCAGACTCTCTCTCTCTCTTTTTTTCTCTTCCCATTGTGAATTATGTACTGCAATAGATATACTGAGAGGTTACCACTTATGTTCCCTTTACCTCTTTTTCACTCTATTTCTATACAGTGGTCATTTACTCGCTGCCTTTGTCATAGCAAACCCTTCCCTATTCCTACAATGTTTTCCCCAAGAGGTTGAAGCAGGCTTCCAACAGTGGACCAAACCTTCTGGCCCTTGTTTCTACTGTCTTTGGATATTGGTTTTATGCTATGTATTTTGCACACCACAAATGAGTGCAGTCATTCCGTGTCTATCCTTATCCTTCTGACTCATTTCATTCATCATGATACTCTCTTTGTCCATCCATTTATAAGCAAATTTCATGATCTGATTCTACCTAGCAGCTGTGGAATATTCCATTGTGTAGATGTACCATAGTTTCTTTAACTAGTCATATGTTCTCAGGCACTTTGCGTTGTTTCCAGATTTTGACTATTGTGAATAGTGCTGTCACACAGAATGCAGATGGTATTTCTGCTGTGTGTTTATGAGACTCCAACATATATTCCCAAAAGTGGTATTTTTGGGTCATATGGAAACTCCATTTCTAGCTCTTGGGGAATGTCTATGTTGTTTTCCAAAAAGGATGAGGCCAGTCTGCATTCCCACCCACAATAAATGAGAGAGTCCCTTTTCCCCCCACATCCACACCAGCACTGGTTGTTCTTCTTTTGAATCTGTGCCAGTCTCTGTGGTGTGAGATGATACCTCATTGTTGTTTGATTTCATCTCCTGATGATTAGACATGTAGACATTTCTCCTGACTCATTTGGCCACTTGCATTTCTTCTTTGAGAAATTTTCTGTTCATTTCTTCCACCCATTTTCTTGATGGGTTTGGACTTTATTCTTGTAAGGTTCCACCAGTGCCTCATATACCTTAAGTATTAAATATGTCCTTAACAGATGGGTGTTGGGTAAATATCTTTTGCCAATCTGTGCCTGTTTTTGTACCTTGTTCACTGTTCCTTTTAAAGAGCAAAAGCTTCTTAGTTTCATATACTACTATTTATTTATTTTTGCTTCCACTAGCTTGGACAATGGTGTTTCATCTTTAAAGATGTCCTTATGCTCAATGTAATGGAGAGTTTTTGACAATGTTTTGTTCCATATACCTTATGTACTCAGGTCTCATATTGAGGTCCTTAATCCATTTTGATCGGACTTTCTTCCTGGCATTAGTCTAGTTAATTTTCTTGCATGTAACTGTTCAGTTTTCCCAGCACCATTTTTTTTTATCTGTGGGAAAATTAATTTATTTTTTTTTGTTTATTTTTTTTTAGTGATTAAACATGTATTTATTTTAGTTCAGTTAAAACATACATTGTTTCATTGAAATGGTGTAGCACTTTGCCAACAAATCATACTGAATTGTTTGCAGCACCCATCCCGCCACCAGTGCCCATCTCCCACCACCAGCGTCCCCGGTTCCCTCCCCCTCCCCCCAGCCCTGCTCCATGGCAGGTTCTTGATTTCTTTCCATTTCTCTCTCTTTCTCTTTTCCTTCTCCTCCAGACTATGGATTACAGAACATACATTAAAGGGTTGTCATGTGTATCTTTTTGCCTCTATTTAATGTTCAGTTCTAGGTTGGTATTAGTACCCTCAACAATTGTTAGCACACTGTTCCATTTCTGTCTTACCTAAACTCTGAATCCCACACGTTTGTGATAATTTCCACCTTTGACAGGACCTCCTGATATATGTTTCACTTGATCTTGGATATTGGTATCATATTATGTACCTATATATTTATGTTATGCAGATAAATGCAGTCATTCTGTATCTGTCTCTCTCCTTCTGGCTAATTTCGCTCAACATAATCTTCTCCATGTCCATCCATTTGTAGGCAAATTTTATAACTTCATTTTTCCTAACAGCTGCATAGTATTCCATTGTGTAGATGGACCAAAGCTTTTTTATCCAGTCATCGATTTTCGGGCACTCTGGTTGCTTCCAGATTCTGGCTATTGTGAATAATGCTGCTATGAACATAAAAGTAGGGATGGTGTTTCCGCTGCGTATTTTTTGGCTTCCCAGAGTCGATTCCCCAGGAGTGGTATGGCTGGGTCAAATGGGAGTTCAATTTCTAGTCTTTGGAGGAAAGTCCATATTGTTTTCCAGAAAGGCTGTACCAGCCGGCATTCCCACCAACAATGGATGAGTGTCCCCTTTTCCCCACACCCACGCCAGCACTTGTTGTTCTTGTTCTTTTGAATATGTGCCAGTCTCTGTGGTGTAAAGTGGTATCTCATTGTTGTTTTGATTTGCATCTCTCTGATGATTAGTGATGATGAGCATTTTTTCATATGTTTTTTTGCCATTCAATTTCTTCCTTGCTGAAGTTTCTGTTCATTTCTTCTCCCCATTTTTTGATGGGGTTGTTTGTTTTCTTCTTGTAAAGTTCTACCAGTGCCTGATATATCCTGGATATTAACCCCTTATCAGATGGGAATTGGGTGAATATTCTTTCCCATTCTGTGGACTGCTTTTGTATCTTAGTCACTGTTTCTTTTGAGGTGCAGAAGCTTTTTAGTTTCATGTAGTCCCATATGTTTATGTTTTCTTCTAGTTGCTTTGTTAGTGATGTTTTATCTTTGAAGATGCCTTTAGCTTCAATGTCATGGAGGGTTTTTCCTATATTTTCTTCAATGTACTTTATGGATTCAAGTCTGATATTCAGATCTTTAATCCATTTTGATCTGATTTTTTGTGCATGGTGTTAGACACAGGTCCAAATTCATTTTTTTACATGTTGCTGCCCAGTTTTCTCAACACCACTTATTGAAGAGGCTTTCCTTCTCCATTTTAGACTCGTTGCACCTTTATCAAAGATTAAATGATCATGTGTTTGAGGTTGGGTGTCAGGATACTCAATTCTATTCCATAGGTCCACGGGTCTGTTTTTATTCCAATACCATGCTGTTTTAATTACTACTGCCTTGTAGTTTAGTTTGAAGTTGGGTAAGGTGATGCCTCCCATCTTCTTTTTCCCGAGGATTGCTTTAGCTATCCTTGGGGGGTTTATCGTTCCATACAAATTTCAGGATTGTTTGGTCAATTTCTTTGAAGAATGTCATGGGTATCCTTATAGGGACTGCATTGAATCTGTACAGAGCTCTAGGAGTATTACCATTTTGACAATGTTGATTCTCCCCATCCATGAACGGGGAATATGTTTCCATTTCTTTGTGTCCTCTTTTATCTTTTGGAGCAGTGTCTTGTAGTTTTCTTTATACAGGTCCTTTACACACTTGGGTAAGTTGATTCCTAGGTATTTGATTTTCTGTGGCACAATTGTGAATGGAATTGTTTCCTTAATATCCCTTTCTTCTCTTTTCGTTATTTGTATATAGGAAAGCCACCGACTTTTGCATGTTGATTTTGTATCCTGCCACTCTACTATATGTGTCTATTGTTTCTAGGAGTTTTTTGGTAGAGAGTTTAGGGTTCTCTAGGTATAATATCATGTCATCTGCAAATAATGATAGCTTGACTTCTTCCTTGCCTATCTGGATGCCCTTGATGTCCTTTTTCTTCTCTGATTGCTATGGCAAGTACTTCCAGTACTATATTGAATAAAAGAGGTGAGAGTGGGCAACCTTGTCTTGTCCCTGATCTCAGGGGGAAGGCTTTCAACTTTCCCCCATTGAGAATGATGCTCGCTGTGGGCTTTTGGTAGATG
>JAJIBD010000896.1:0-58205 GCA_021461705.1 Cryptotis parvus | reverse complement strand
GCAAATGCCCTACCTACTGGTCTATCACACCAGTCCCTCAGATATTACAGTACACTCTTGCCCAAAGCCACTGCATCTTGCCTACGGGCCACTTTGTAGAAAGGGGCAGGGAAACATTTGGGATCTATGACTCTAAGTGGCAGTATGTCTTACCATATATTTTATGTTAGCTGGTGTAAATATGTTCTCTTATGCTACCATAATCATTGTGGGACTAGACAGAGCTTATCAGTATTTTACCTGGTTACATTGGATCTCTAAGTCACTTGTCGCTTGTCTTCCCATTGGTTCATCCATTTGCTTTCAGTGGGCACCAGTAACGTCTGCATTCGTTGGGAATGAGGTCCATTATTGTTACTGTTTTTGGCATATAAAATACACCAGGGTAGCTTGCTAGGCTTTGCTGTGGCTCTGGGTTCATCCCAGGCGGTCCAGTCCCTTTCAATGTCAGACCATCAACCATCCAGGATCCATGGAGCAGAGCTCTTGATACCGACAAGCCTGTCTCCTGTCTGCTACCTGCCAATGCAGCCGGGCACTCCAGCTACATCTGCAACACCTCAATGGGTAGGCAGATCTATAAGTCCGATGTAGTTATAATTAGATCAGAGAGAAATGCTGGTTGTCTCCAAGTAAGCAAGTGTGGCTCTCTAATAAGTCTAAAGGCTAATGTCCAAAACAACTATGAAGTAAAGACAAGGGAGCTTGTGAAAGCTTGAAGAAATATATACCTGGCTGTAGAATATCCTTGGTACAGATATGTGCCCTTCCCCACTCTGCATAGGGCCTGCAGGGAATCTTCTAGGATATATCTTGGCTGGGCCAATATTAACATTTCAATGGGACTAGGTGAGGGTGCTGGGAGAAGCACATCTGAAATGATTGACCTTAAGTGCTATCTGTTGATGTGGGCGAGTCTGGGCTGAAAAGATATAAAAGCAGTAGCTTGTTCTCATGTAAGCTCTCTCTCTCTCTGTCTCTCTCTCTTTCTCTCTCTCTCTCTTTCTCTCTCTCCCTCTCCCTTTTTCTCTCCCCCCTCTCTCTTTTTCCCTCCCCTCCCTCCCTCCCTTCTTTCTCTCTCTCTCCCTTTCTCTCTCTCCCTCTCTCCCCTACCTGCTCTTTTGCCTCTGCTCTCCTTCTCTCGCCCTATTGGGCCCTCAGCACATGGTAGCAGCCATTTTGGCCTAGGATTCTAAACCTACATGTGTCCAGGGCCCAGCCAGGAAAAAACTAAAGCTTGAGGTTTCCTATTATAGAATTGTATGCGAGAACCTGTGAGAGTAAAGCCTTTTGAAACTTTTCTGGATTTACGAGTCTTTCTCTGTGGACTGGCTGCCAATCCTCAGGGGTATGAAGGGGATCCCTGTACTTGCTCCCTGATTTTGTTGAAGAACCCAGCATTCTCCAACACTCAGACATTTTTAAAGCACCAATTTCATGCAAACATGATTTCTAGCCTATCTGGTTACTTATTATTACTGTATAACACAAATTGCCCCCCAGAGTAATGACTTGATCTAATACACAACCTTCAGTGTCTGAAGGTCAGGAAATCAGGGATTGCCAAAAGAGGGGCCTCTGCTTAAGAATTGTTCCCCAAACTGCAGTGTTGGATTTTGGGGCCAGATTTAAGAGGTTGCCATGCAAGCAGCTTCATCTCTGTACCACTCTCTGGCCTTCCTTGTGTTGTAGGGGGAGGTCCTCATTTCTTGACTAGCTGTTGGCTCTTGGCCTCTTTTGAGTCATTTTCATGTGAATTTCTTTCCAAGATGTGTACTAACACAGAAGTTAGTTAAAACAGAGTTAGAAACAGTGAGCAAATCCACAATCACTGTCTTCATGTCATGTAGTCTCCCAAAGCTTTCCGGCCTTCTAGATCCAGCCCTCACTGTTGGGAGAGAATAGTTCAATGGCCTAGGCTTCACAAAATGGAGATCACGGAAGAGAATCTTAGAGGTGGTCCTCTTCTCTAGGAAATCTTATGTTAGCAAGACAAAGATGTAGTGGTAATTGAAAGGATTGCCTACAGCCTGTAATCTAACTGAATTAGCCTTTTGAGAGTCATTTTGAAGTGTGGTAACATCTGGGGCATGGTTGTTGACTGTTTACAAACCTGAGGAACACAAAGTCACATCGTTAAAGAAAATCAAAAAGTGACCTTTGGCAAGTGAGGAAAATGCAGTATGAAGATCGATATTTTTTTCTCAGACTCATTTAAATTAATTATAACACTATAATTATAATCCAATTCTCCTGGATAGAGAAATTGGTAACTAGACTAACCAGTTACTCAGTTCTCTAGACTTAATCACCTTGACCATATTTATACTCCTTAGCTTTGTCAAAATACTAAACTGTCCACAATGAGCTAGATTTTTTGAATTGAAAATTTCCACTTGCCTCTTTGAATTAAGTGAGTTGATTTAGGAATTTCTTGATGACAAGAGAAAATTGTAACATATTTTGTTGTTTTAGGTGAATGGGTATCGAACTCAAGGCTTCATACCTAGGAGGTATATATTCTACCACTAAGCTAAATACCCAGAGAGAACATACCTCTCTCTCTCTTTCTCTCTCTCTCTCTGTTCCTCCCTTTCTCTTTTTTATTCAAATTTAGGCAACATGGTTGCGATAATGTTAATGTATATGGTATTGCTGTACAAAGTCACTGGACCTTTACCACCATCAAAGACCCTTTACCATTGTTTTTCTGTCCCCTCTAGTCCACCTCTACATTCCCTGCAGTCTTCCCTCCCTCTGTTTGGTAAACTGAATTTTGTTGGTCATCGTTTGATACTGTCTATCCTTATTTGAGACTATACCTCCTATAAAGGGAAGCAATCACTTACTTTTAGATTCCATTTTTGTTGTTTTTTTTTTGAGTGTTTGGGACATACATGACAGTTCTCAGGGCTCACTCATGACTCTGTGCTCAGGGATGACTCCTGACAGGGTCCAGGGACCATATGTGGTGTTGGGGATTGAACTGTAGGGTTGACCACCCAATGGGGTGACTGACTGGGAGCCTCGGAGCACCGCACCTACCAAGGAAAACTCTGAGAGACCAAGTCCTATGCAAAAGCAAGGGTTTTATTAATAAGCGAGTATACTCGGGCTCATAGCGTGACCCCAAGCGGTCAGTGGCTAAGAGCCCCGAGCCCTCCAGGGAGGATCTTTTAAGGAATAATTCCCGCGCTAACAGAAAAGCCCGTGCATAACTATCCAATAGGTTTAAAATATTACATCAAGGTCTCGCGGCGCAGGCAGCCAATCACTCTGCACCAGGTAACCATCACCCACCAATCTGAGCGTGCTAATACTTCTTTCCATATTTGTCACGGCATGGACCGAGTCACCTACCATACCAAATACAGAGGGGGACATCAGATGCAACCTCTCGGGAATGTTGCCTTATAGCCCTCCCTGGAATTATTTGCTTAAAGCCCTTCCTGCTGTGCTCTTGTCAAGCCATCATTTTATCAGTTACTTTAGGTTGAGCCATCATTTTATCAGTTACCTCAGGTTGAGCCATCATTTTATTAGTTACCTCTGGTTCCTGTCTTTGTGTTCTGTGGGCGAGGCCATTCTTCAGAACCAAGTTGGCCATATGCAAAGCAAATGTTTTACCTACTGTATTATTGCTCTACCCCCAGTTTTTATTTTTAGTTTTTATGTTTTACCTACTGTACTATTGCTCTACACCAGTTTTTATTTTCCATTCTTTATTCATAACAAGAAATTCCAACAATCTTAAGAAATTGGATAACGGTTGAAAAAAAATTGAGCCATTTTAAGAAAGATATTTTACTTCTCCACAAATTTACAACATGCTACCATTTATATTTTATTTGAAGGATTGAAAGACAGGCATTTGGGAAGATGATTTCCAAATGCTTCAGCTCCTTTCTTCCCCCTTCAGGCTCTGTTTTAGGCTTATGTAGTATTTTAGGAATGTTCAGATAGATAGTGGTGACTCCATGGATCTACCTAATGTATATATATAGAATTTCCAGTGTGTTGAATGCAATATAGATACTAGGAGGGAAAGAGAGTTCTTACAGCCAAAGGTGAGAAGTCTAACAGGATGTAGAAGAGGATGTGTTTGAGTGCTCAAGGCTCTTCCTTTAGCTTCCTGCAGGAGGGAAAATACCTGTATTCTTCCCCCTGCAAAGTGTTGCCATGGTGAGCCATACACTCACAGAAGCCAGAGACAATGGGCGCAAGAAGGATCCTCTCCTTCTGACACTAGAGATATTTCAGTGTCATAGAGATGTTTCAGTCACTAGTGATATTTCAGAGTCAGAGCTTGTCTGTGATTCAAGCATCTACCAATGACGACTTTGAAAACTCAAGAGAACAGGAAGTGGGTAAGGAGTAGTGCTTGAAAGGGCATTTCTGTAAAGATGCCTTTTCCTTTCAATTTTGAATAGTCTTGGGATTTCATAGAATGTGCTGCATTTCTTTCTGTCATCCTTGCCATCAAACCTCTCTGGAGTTCTGAGAAAATAACGGCCCTGATCTAGCTTGGAAATAAATGGAGAGAACTAGAGAGTTGAATATATGAGATGGAATGAATATATATTTATCGTTTTATTTTATGTTGACCAGAAGCAGAGGTTGGCCAGTAGTTGTTTTTTATATTGGTTGGAAATACATACATACATATATAGAGACGTGTAATTATTGAATCACAGTGAGAAATACAGGCACAAAGCTGTTTATGATTGAACTTTAGTCACACAATGTTCCAACATTTGTCCCTTCACCAGTGCACATTCCCCATCCCAATGTCCCCAGTTTCCCTCCCACCAACCTGTCCCCCTCCAGGCCTGCCTCTGTGGCTGGTCCTCCTCTCCCCTCTGCTTCCTCTTCCTCCTCCTCCTCCTCCTCCTCCTTCTTCACCTCCTTCTCCTCCTGCCTCTTATCCTTCTCATTATTCTTATCTTCCTCTCCATCCTTCTCCTTTCTTCTCCCTCCTCTCTTTCCTCTTTCTCTTCCTCCTCCTCTCATTAAAGTTTTCAATACAGGTGCTTAAAGATTATTTCGTGATATCCCTTTACCTAACTCAGCACTCAGTTCTTGTCCAGAGTTACTATTTCCAACTATCATTGTCATAGTGGTTCCTCTATTGGTTGGGTATTTTGGTGGCAGTATTGAACTTGAGTCTTCACACATGCTTGGGAGATACAAGCCCTGCTGATGAGCCATATCCCTGACATGGAAAATAGTATTAGCTGAGAATGTGCCATACATGGGAGAGCAATTATCCTGCATGTGTGAGGCCATGGCCTTGATTCTCAGCATGATCTCTGAACATGATCACCTCCAATTCACAAGGGACTACTAAGTTGGTTCTGCTGGGCCTCACAATATGCAGGAAGGTCAGGATGTTGTTTTGTAACTAGTGCCCTGTTTGCTGGTGCTTACACACTTGGCCATGGTTCTTATTAAGGTCTACTTCTCATTAATTGCTTGCTTGCTTTCTTGTCCTTATGGACTCACACTCAGTTGAGTCCCACAGTGGTGGCTGTGGTGCTCACACATGTACTTGTGAGATGTCTTAATTCCTGACTGTGGTACTTGCACATCTTTGAGTTGCTGCATTTCCCAGGGGTTGCACCTTCCCTCCACCCCCATTTTAGAATGGTGCTAACATACCTCTGGCTATAGTGAAGATTGGGATTTTTTTTGTAGTACCAGGGATCACAAACAGCAAGAGATGCTAGGCTTAAATCGCACAGCTTCTCAGATCATGCTTCATACGTTTGCCACCAGGGGTTTGAACTTGTGACCATATACTTGCAAGGAAGTAAGTAAAACTTAGTAAGTAAGTACTTAAGTAAGTATAACTTAAGTAAGACTCTATTCTGAGTCCAGACACTACTGCTACTGATCAGAGATGGCTTCTGGTTCTTGCTGTTTTGTTTTTGTGGTGCTCGGGATCACACCCAGGTCTAATGAACACAAGGTGTGTACTTTGTTGCTATTGGTTTCACTGTGGGTTTGGCTATTCCCAAACCATTTCTGTGCATCATTGTGTTTTCTAGTCTTTTTCCCCTACTACTGATTCTCCTTAATTTTCCAGTTTCAATTCCAAGGGAAGGTCTCACTGGCCACCTAATTTTCCTCATTACTCTGGTCATGAAGTTATTTTGTGAGAGAGATTGTGAGAGACAAGTCCCACACAGTTCAGGCACTAGTGATTTTTGCTGCAGAGCCGGATACATGTTCTAAACTCATATGTTATGAGGGGCTCCTTTCCCTCAGTGGGGCAGTAACTTTTAAAGGGGCTGCTGTGTTTTTACACAAGCATCATTAGTCATAAACACAGGTTTAAATAAAAATTCCCAGGATTTGGGCAAGAGAGATAGTACAAAGTATAGGGTGATGGCCTTGCACAAGTGTGACTGAGATTCAATCCCTGGCACCCCATATGGCCTTCCAATCCTTGTCATGAATGATCTTTGAGTAACAGAACCAGGAGTAAGGTCTGATAACCACCGGGTGTAGTCCCAAAATGGTCAAAGTACTAGGACATTAATAGCATCTTAGATCACATGTTTTCATATGACATAGAAGGGTTCTTAATTACTTGGTGATATTTTCTTTTCATTGTCCACTGAATTCCCTTTAGGTTACATAGGTAATCCCTCCAACATTTGACATCTTTGCTCACAAAACAATCCCTTATAAGTCAGGAGACTTAGGACAGACCTGCCTTTGAGAAAGGAAAGTCCATTCCGAATAAGCACATGCTAATGGGATTTTAGCAAGTGTAAAAGAAAGCTTCTCTGATCTTTCTGGGATTGCTGCTCAACTCAGTGTTTTCTGGGTGTCTGAGTGGACGCTGGTCAAGGACTGGCTGGAGCTTATGCAAGGACACCACCATCATCTGTCCAGTCAATCTGTCCTGTCAATCAAATCAACCAAACAGTCCATCTAAAATGGATTAGATTATAATGACCCCAAGTTGTGGATCGGTCTGTTTCCTTGAAAAGCCTTGAGCCTGCTGGTTTGTTCCACTGTGGTTGCTCAGAGGCCCAAAGGCAGTACTATGCAGAAGTGGAGGATTCGGGTTCGGCAGTGCAGAAGAAGGCATGAGAAAGGTCCAGGCTTTGCCCCAGGGTGTTATGGCTCACAGCATGTGTTAGGTCAGCAAGAAATCCATTTGTAAAACTGTTTTCCTTTAGAAATATAAATATGCAGAATTTATACTAATTGTGTTTTTAACTCAAGTATTTCCAGTTAGCAGTATGTCCTCCTTGACCTAGTTTCTAGTTCTCTGTGATGTTTCTTATTTCAGTGTTGTCCATATAAGTTGCTATTAAACGCTGTCAGTTGAATTTGCTCGGTCCACAGCCAGTGACAGAAAGACCTAAATTGTTCAAGTTATCTCTGTGTAACCACTTTCCCACTGCTCATGCAGGCTTAGAGCCCTGCATTCTAAATGTGAGCTCATCCTGATACAGAGAGAGAATAGATTTCTGTGAACTTGTGTTCTACACCTCTATTTATGCATCCACATGTTTTCCGCTTCCCTGTAGGATAACAAAAATCTGCTGCTGAAACCAGAGATTGCTTAAATGACCTCATTTAATTGGTTTGCTTGGTCCCATTCTGCAAACTTGAATTTAAAGAGTTAAAACAATTAAAAAGGTAGAGGGAGCTGGTACTGGAGTGGAGAAGATGCAGGTGGAATTTTCGGCTTTGCCGTTGAAAATGAGAAAGAGTACAAAGGAATCTGGCAGAGAACAGATTGGGAAGAACAAACGATGGCAGCACGCCTGCAGCTGTCTTGTGACTCCCTTTATACAGGCGTGTTTTGCAGCTCTGGTTTAGAGCCAGCTGCATCAGCCTTACGTGGGCGCCTGTGACAGAGGGCAGAATCGCAGGTTCCATTACACAAGGGCTAAATTCAATCTGCATTTTAACAAGTTCCCCAAGTGATTCTTAGGCACTTTGAAGTTCGAGAAACATTGGCCTAAATACTTTGCTGTTGTTGTCATAACAAGCTGGTCATATCCATTCCAACAGAATTGGTGGCTTGTGTGTGTGTGTGTGTGTGTGTGTGTGTGTGTGTGTTTAATTCTGTGCAGTAGCTCCCTGTTCTGTGATATGTAGGTCTTTCCCGTGGCTTAGCAACTGAGCCCAGCTTTTTGGCTTGACCACAAAGACCGGGCATGGTGTCTGTGACCTTTTCCTCTCAGGATTTCCAGTCAAAACCAACATTCTTCATCATGTGAAAGTATTTGCCAGATCACACATTCCAATGGACCATATTTTTCCTTTCCCCTGTGAATTTTTTTCAAATCAAGCCTTTTGATAGTGTTCTTGAAATTTGTTTTTTCACTCAGATTTTTTTTTAATAAATTTCACCCATTCCCCGCTCCATTGTGCAGGCTCTACAAGCAACAGCTGGATTGTAGCTATCATGGTTCTTCCCTACACTTATGAACTCAAAGCCATGTAGTGTGGGCAGTCAATACACTCCTGGAAATTTTATTTGGTTTTATAAATTCTAAAGTAACCCTGTGCCAGGCTTCACATAGAAGAAAGTGATGCTCATCACTTGTTTACCTCATGGCTTGGAGTTATGGCAGTGGAACATATTCTTGCTCAGCCCCCCAGTATGAGTTATTACTTCAGTGCAGAGGACAAGGGAAAGAACCATTGGCTTTAAGAACTTTGTTAGAATAGTAGATCCTTAGATATATTTATCTATGATTCATCAGTATTAATGTGGAACATTGACCAAAATAACTAGCGTAACATGAATATTGGTTCTGAAACTTCCTAGATTTATCCCTTTGAGAAAGACTCTTGCGCTTTCTCAACCTCACTTTTTTTAAAACTAAATAAGATGCAGGAAGTATTTAGCATGGCCTACAGAATGCACTATTACTATTTTCTATGACTTTGCAGCATGAATAAACTTTATTTTTGAATGACTTTAAAGATAATAATAATTGCTATTGAATGCATCAGACCATCTGTTATCCTATGCCCACCCCACCCCCTTTGGCCACACGCAGTGGTGCTCAGGGCTTCCACCTGTCTCTGTAGTCAGGGGTCAGTCCTGATGGGTTCGTGCTACTACATAGGGTGCCGGGAATCTAACTTTGGTCAGTTGTGTGCAAGGCTAGGGCATAGCCCACTGTGCTATCTCTCTGGCCCCTATCCTAAAAAAATTTTAAATCACCAAATTTCAAGATTATACTGATCCTGTAGTGTTCATCTTGAATAGTAATGTTATGTATGATCTAAGCAATGCCCTTGGAGTTCAATTTCTTCACAAAGGATAAAGTGCAGTAATGTAATCCTAGAAATACTTCTCATGCTGAATATGTTCTCTATGATTTATTTTTTTCTCTTTGATTTCAATATCACACAAAAATAGAACCATCTGTTTTCGAAAACTTTAAGTAGGAAAGATTAATGAGGTCTAGAGCAAATACAGACAATTTACTTTCTTCCTCCTAAACACTGAAAACTGGAAAAGGTGAGAAGAAGAAATAAATAGATGTTAACAACATCACCATCTCACCTTTGTGATGCTTTAATGTTGATGAAAGAACAGCCAGTGTAGAAGATATTCTTCTTTATTCTTTTGGCTAATTCTATTAATTTTTACAAATGGCAAAAATTTCATCTTTTATATAGCTGAAGAGTATTCCATTAATTCTATGTACCATATATTTAATTAAATCATCTGTTAACAGGCATTTATTTTCTTTTTTTTTAAAAAATTTCTTATTATACCACTGTGAGACATACAATTACAAAGGTGTTCATAATTGGTTCTTGGTAATACAGTATTCCAGCACCCATCCCTCCACCAGTGCTCCATTTCCACCACCAATGTACCCCACCCCCTCCCACCTACCCCCAGGCTGCCTCAATAGCAGCTACCCCAGTTTCTCTCTCTCTCTCTCTCTGCTTCTCTCTCCCTCTTCTTTTTGCACATTGTGGCTAGCCCTGCAGATATTTAGAGTTTATCACTTAAGTCTCTTTGTGTATATTCAATGGTGAGTTTTAATCTGCCATTACCATTTCCCACACTTAGTAAAACACTGGTATCTATTAATATCCTATTAATGAATGCAGCCATTCTATATCTATCCTTTTCCTTCTGACTAATTTCACTCAGCATGATAGTCTCCATGTCCATCCATTTGCAGGTAAATTTCATAATTTCGTCTTTTCTGACAAACAGGCATTTATTTTCATTTTCTCAATATTATTAATGCTGGAGTGTTGGGGTTCTGTGAGGTCCCCAACAGATGTTATGGTTCGGTAGGGTCCCCTGGTGCATTTGTGACTAATGACCATTCTGACCAATGTACGAAGGGACAGGGTCACAGGCGTGCTAGTAATTAGTGGCCGTTTAATTCAAGTAAAGTTGCCTAGGTATAGAGACATCATGAAGGGTTGGAGGTAGGGAGTTGCAGCTAGGTGGTAAACAATGAATAGATGTAGAGCCCCTTCCCTCGGGGACAATCTTCTAGAAGATCCACCTAAGGGTGGAACTCCACCTAAGACTTCAGCACTTTAGATTCTTTCTAGGAGACCCGCCCCAGCACCAGATTCTATCTAGGGACTTATCACTTGCTCCTTTCCTTTACCAGTAACCTCTAAACAATCATTAAATTTGTTAACAAATTTAATATTTCTATTCATTTTTAAGACTATTCAGGATGTAGATAAAAGTCTGTATCTCTTACTGTGTTTATAAAAAATGAATAGACACAGTAAGAGATACAGACTTTTATCTACATCCTGAATAGTCTTAACATGGTCTCTCTGGACTCATGGTATCTTGTCATATATCCTGACTATGGTCCTCAGGCCAAATTAGTTTTTCCTAACCCCAACAGGGCCTTTATTCAGTCACTTCTTTATGGGCCACATCAGAGTCTGTTCCATGCCCCTACCCTTAACTTATACTTCTTATGGCACTTAACCTGTCCCATATCTAGGCCAGGGTAGTTTACTCACTGCTTTCTTTGGGTCCATCCAAATCCCATGGTGGGACCCTTCTTTTCAGTGTAAGGAACTAAGGTCAATATAAGGGCAACTGAGGTTTAAACCAGGTAAATATGATGGATGCCCAGGAGAAAATATTTCAGAGTCAATTAACTCCTATATTACAAAGCATATCATTAACTGTCTTCCTGTGTCTATACAAAAAAGTGACATTGTTCTAACATAGAAGTATGCAAAGCTCATAAAGCAAAGAGAAAAGCAATATTTCACTTACAATACAAAGTCCAATGCCATCAGAATATTTAACTTTGTAAGCTGATGTGTGTCTGATTAGTAGATAATGTGACTAACAAGGAAGAAGAACATGAGGAGAGGTTGAAGTTAAACACAGAGGATTGGGTGTGCCCTGGAGGGGTAGGGGTGTGCCTAGAGGAATTCTGGAATGGGAGCAGTTCAATTAACCTATGCTTTCTGCAGGACTACCCTATGTTAAACCTGAATTGCCTAGAACTGTAATCCACCACTGCAGTAAATATTAGGTGGCTGTAACTTTTAATATTACAATTTTTATATTCTTGGGTAGATTCCCAGTAATGGATTTGCTGGGTAATTTGGAAGTTCTGTTTCTAGCTTCTGTTTTTCTTTTTTTTTAATTGTTTATTTTTACAATTACAAAGATATACAATTAAAAAGTTCATATTTGGGTTTTGGTCATACAGTGTTCCAGCACCCATCCCGCCACCAGTGCCCATCTCCCACCACCAACGTCGCGGGTTCCCTCCCCCCCCCCCCCAGCCCTGCTCCATGGCAGGTTCTTTATTTCTTTCCGTTTCTCTCTCTTTCTCTTTTCCTTCCCCCTCCAGACTATGGATTACAGAACATACATTAAAGGGTTGTCATGTATATCTTTTTGCCTCTATTTAATGCTCAGTTCTAGGTTGGCATTAGTACCCTCGACAATTGTTAGCACACTGTTCCATTTTCTGTCTTACCTAGCCTCTGATTCCCACACGTTTGTGGTAATTTCCACCATTGACAAGACCTCCTGATATATGTTTCACTTGACCTTAAATATTGGTATCTTAATATGTACATATATATTTATGTTATGCAGATAAATGCAGTCATTCTGTATCTGTCTCTCTCCTTCTGGCTAATTTCGCTCAACATGATCCTCTCCATGTCCATCCATTTATAGGCAAATTTTATAACTTCATTTTTCCTAATAGCTGCATAGTATTCCATTGTGTAGATGTACCAAAGCTTCTTTATCCAGTCATTGATTTTCGGGCACTCTGGTTGCTTCCAGATTCTGGCTATTGTGAATAATGCTGCTATGAACATAAAAGTAGGGATGGTGTTTCCACTGCGTATTTTTGGTTTCCCAGAATAGATTCCCAGGAGTGGTATGGCTGGGTCAAATGGGAGTTCAATTTCTAGTCTTTGGAGGAAAGTCCATATTGTTTTCCAGAAAGGCTGTACCAGCCGGCATTCCCACCAACAATGGATGAGTGTCCCCTTTTCCCCACATCCACGCCAGCACTTGTTGTTCTTGCTCTTTTGAATATGTGCCAGTCTCTGTGGTGTAAAGTGGTATCTCATTGTTGTTTTGATTTGCATCTCTCTGATGATTATGATGATGAGCATTTTTTCATATGTTTTTTGGCCATTCGAATTTCTTCCTTGCTGAAGTTTCTGTTCATTTCTTGTCCCCATTTTTTGATGGGGTTGTTTGTTTTCTTCTTGTAAAGTTCTACCAGTGCCTGATATATCCTGGATATTAACCCCTTATCAGATGAGTATTGGGTGAATATTCTTTCCCATTCTGTGGACTGCTTTTGTATCTTAGTCACTGTTTCTTTGGAGATGCAGAAGCTTTTTTAGTCTCATGTAGTCCCATATGTTTATCTTTTCTTCTAGTTGCTTTGTTAGTGATGTTTCACCTTTGAAGATGCCTTTAGCTTCAATGTCATGGAGGGTTTTTCCTATATTTTCTTCAATGTACTTTTATGGATTCAAGTCTGATATTCAGATCTCTAATCCATTTTGATCTGATTTTTGTGCATGGTGTTAGACACAGGTCCAAATTCATTTTTTTATGTATCGCTGTCCAGTTTTCCCAACACCACTTGTTGAAGAGGCTTTCCTTACTCCATTTTAGACTCGTTGCACCTTTATCAAAGATTAAATGATCATATGTTTGCGGTTGGGTGTCAGGATACTCAATTCTATTCCATAGGTCCACAGGTCTGTTTTTTTATTCCAATACCATGCTGTTTTAATTACTACTGCCTTGTAGTACAGTTTGAAGTTGGGAAAGGTGATGCCTCCCATCTTCTTTTTTCCCAAGAATTGCTTTAGCTATCCCTTGGGGTTTATTGTTCCATACAAATTTCAGGAGTGTTTGGTCAATTTCTTTGAAGAATGTCATGGGTATCTTTATAGGGACTGCATTGAATCTGCACAGAGCTCTAGGGAGTATTACCATTTTGACAATATTGATTCTCCCCATCCATGAGCTGGGAATATGTTTCCATTTCCTTGTGTCCTCTTTTATCTCTTGGAGCAGTGTCTTGTAGTTTTCTTTGTACACATCCTTTACACACTTGGGTAGGTTGATTCCTAGGTATTTGATTTTCTGTGGCACAATTGTGAATGGAATTGTTTCCTTAATATCCCTTTCTTCTCTTTCGTTATTTGTATATAGGAAAGCCACCGACTTTTGGGTGTTGATTTTGTATTCTGACACTCTAATATATGCATCTATTGTTTCTAGGAGTTTTAATCATGAACGGGTGCTGGATCTTATCAAATGCTTTCTCTGCGTCTATTGATAGGATCATATGGTTTTTATTTTTTCTTTTATTGATATGATGTATTATGTTGATTGACTTGTGAATGTTGAACCATCCTTGCATTCCCGGGATGAATCCTACTTGGTCATGATGTATAATCTTCTTGATGAGTCTTTGGATTCTGTTGGCTAGTATTTTGTTGAAGATCTTAGCATCCGTGTTCATCCGGGATATTGGTCTGTAGTTTTCTTTCTTTGTGTTGTCTCTCCCTGCTTTGGGTATCAGTGTGATATGTGCCTCATAGAAGCTGTTTGGGAGTGTTTCTGTTTCTTCTATTTCCTGGAAGTCTAGGTTCTGTTTTTCAGAATGGCTTTATTATTTTAGCATTTCCATCTATTTTAATTATTTCTGTTTATTGTGTATTAAATTCTAAATAGTATATATTACTATTTCTTTTGAAATACGTGTCTCCATAATTCTATAATTTGATTCTTCTTATATTAAAATGTATAATAAACATTAAGTCATTTTACTGTCACCTCTCAAATCCTCACTGCCATGGGAGAAGTCTAGACATGTATAGAAAAACAGAAACCAGAATAATTTTCGAACCTAGGTTGGTTCAATATTCTATTGTTCTGATCCCTGTTAGATTGACACTAAATTTTATTAGTTCAACTTCCCTATTTGAATCTGTACCCGCTGTTCTTTACATGGGCTTTCAGGCTCCTCTCAACAGTTCTTCCTCCAGGCCAGCCAAAGAGCATCACTGCTCCCTGTTATCTCCCACGGAGAATGTCCTTCACACATGTCTAGATCACCTGATTACTTACTTACTTGGGGGGTGTCTGTGAATGAGGCCAAGATCACATTGATTTTTATTTTATTTCATTTTATTTTTCCCCCAAATTTTATTACACCATTTTAGACATACAATTGCAAGATGCTCATGTAGAGTTTTGGCTCTACAGTGTTCCAACACCCATCCCTACACCCAAACCCATCTCCCAACCAATGTCCCCACCTCCCTCCCCCTCCCACACCTCAACTATTTGGCAGGTTCTGTATGTCATTTCTCTCCTCTTTATCTCTCCCTCCCGCCAAATTTTTCCTGTACATCGTGGAATGCAGTGCCTTAAAGGACATTACTATTTCCACTATTTTAATGGACCTGGGCTTGAACTGGTTTTGCTCTGTTAATCTGGTCTTGAGGCAGTTTCCCAGCATCTGGACAGCAAAGGTGGTGGCTAGTGTGATGGGCGAGTCTCATCCGGCTGCTTCCAGGACCCCCAGAGGTGATGGGCCCACTCCCAAAACCCATCTGTCCTTCTGGGTGCCCCATAATCAGCTGGGCCCGGGCGAGCCAAGTTCCAGCCTCCCCAGCCGCTTGTGAGGCTCTTCAGCTATGGCTGGTGGCCCCAGGGCAGCTCCTGGGCGGGGCCACCAGGCTCGACCAAATGGAGGGGGGAAGATCACATTTATTAAGAAGATGAGAAGTGAGCTGCAATGTAGTCCACATCTGGGGATAACAGTGAGAGAAAGACATGGTCAGGATAAATTCGAATGTCATGTACAGGAAGAAATGGAGGTCAGTACACAGTTGAGCTCAAATACCATAGAGTTTGGAACAGAGGACAAAGAAAATGTGAAGGCAAAAAGTGCAGCAGTTGATGAAAGGCGTTTGTGAACTTAGAAGAAAAATAAGACGCTTCCCCCCAAACGCAAGAAGCAGTTGGGAGACCAAGGGGCTTGCTGTTTGGGCAGTCTCTTGGGGCGTGTCTAGCAGAACAGCGACCTAGGCTGGCTGATCCAGAGATTCTTATAGATCTGGAGCGTCAAGGGCAGGCCCAGAGAGGACCTCCCGGTGTGTGGATACCTTTCTTGAGTGGATGCTGCTTTACCATGGCGAATCACAGGGACTGGCCACTCATGCTCCATCTCAGCCTGACTCCTTTCTCCCCAGCTTATCAGAAGGGTTTCAAGCATTACTGGAAACAGGAGGCAGCTTGCTCTTCTCAGGAGCAGACACAGTGGGAGGGAGGGTTTTGAGGAGCAAGCGGCTCTGCTCACAGGAACCACCTGAGCGGCTGGCTCAGCTCAGCTCTCCATAGTGGGGAGGCACGTCCCTCACTCCCGGCCTTCTCTGCACATCACTCCAGGCTTCTGTACACCCCGCTCACTCCCGGGCTTCCCTGCACGCCCCACACTCTGGGCTTCTCTAGGAGATTCCTGGATTCTGGTGTCATACAAGCAATATACCACAATTTCTTTTTTGTTTGTCTTCTTTTAATGTCTTTTTGGGTCACACCCATGATGCTCATGGATTAATCTGGCTCTGCACTCAGGAATTACTCCTGGCCATGCTCAGGGAGCCATATGGATGCCAGGGGTCGAACTTGCGTAGGCTGTGTGCAAGGCAAACACCCCACATTGTGCTATCGCCCTACAGCGATTTTTACCAGAACAGCTCCTGGGTGGTTATTTTGCCTGGTGCTGCTTAGTGTCTGAGCCAGGCTTACTGGTGCCGCAAGAGATTCTTTAAGCTGCCCAATGCATGTCTTTACACTTAAACTAGTAGGAATGAGTTGGGTGGTTCCCAGGTTATGGCTGCTACAAAGTCTGCCTTGCCTGGTGTCTAACTTCTATTTCTGCTTCTATAGCTTACTCCTACAGAAATAGAATCAGAAATGTGTGGACAGGGAACATGGTTTATTCTTTTTTTGAATATTTTTCCCTTGGGTCCCATACACAGTGCTCAATATATAATGGTAGAAGATTAAAAAAATACTTGCTTTACTGAAAAGTGATTCATTTGGAGAAAAAAAATGTATAAGCCAGATATTTCTATGCTTTCCTGGGGAGACAGAAAAACTGGGCCACAATAGAGCAAGAACGGAGTATGAGGGTATTAATATAGACATTGTAATATTAGTACAAATGTAATTTTTACCCAGGTTTGCTAATACCTAATATGGAAGGCTAGTGCATAAATAAATTTGGTTGTGCATGATCAAAACATTGTTGGTGTAGGTAAGAGAAATAAAAACATATGAAGGTCACTTGTTTGAATGACCTTGGGGTACTTTTCAGTGATTTTTAACAAATGATTTGATAGATTTTAAAAAATTTTATTATACCACCGTGGGATAGGACCATTACAAAGCTGTTCATGATTGGGTTTCAGTCATAGAGTGTTCCAGCACCCATCCCTCCACCAGTGCGCCCTTTCTAATACCAGTGTCCCCAGATTCCCTCTACTCTCCCCAGCCTGCCTCGATGGCAGGTTCTTTTCTTCTTTTTTCTCTTTCTCCTATCTCTCTCTCTCCTCTCTCTCTCTGTCTCTCTCTGTCTCTGTCTCTCTCTCTCTCTCTCTCTCCCTTCTCTTACACATTGTGACTTGCAGTACATACATTTAGGGGTTATCATGTATGTTCCTTTGCCTCTATTCAATGCTCAGTTCTAGTCTGACGATTTGCTGTTCTCTTGGGACCATAGGGGTGCTCTAGGTTTGCCCCCGGCTCTGTGCGCAGGGCCGTGCTTGTGGAGCTACAGGGGCTGTTTGGGATCGAACCCAGGTCAGTGCGTGCAAGGCAAGCCCCCTCGGTGATATTGTTTGATTGGGAGGGGCTACATCTCGTGGGGCGCAGGGTTTACCTCCGGTATCTGCACTCAGGGATCACTCTTGGCGGTGCTTGGGGTCCAAGTATGCTGCCCGGGATCAATCCTGGGTCGACCATGAGCATGGCAAGCGTTTTGCCTGCTCTCTCCCCATCCTCAGAGAATATTTTTCCTCCCCTTCCCCTTTTCTTTGTAACGCAAAGGCTGGTTTCTCGCCTGCAGAGAATGAGTCGAGTGCCATCTGCTGCCATCTGCTGGTGGCTCCGCAGCCGGCAGCGCGTGTCCCACCCTCAGTGCGTTCGTTGAGTGGACAGGGCAGGTCCCAGAGTCCGTGTAGGGCAGTCAGCGCTGCAGGCTGCAGACCAGCGCCAAGGAGACCAATCTAGAACTCAGGGAGCAGCAAAGGTTGAAGGAGAGGGAGCGGAGCTTCGTATGGAACCCGAAGGGTGAGAGGACAGAGGAGACAGGTAAGATGCAGAAGAGAAACGGGAACAGAAACCATCCCTAAACAAGGGCCCTGAGAAGCACCTCGCGGAAAGGGGCCAAGAGACGGTTCAGCAGCGGGGAAGGCGCTCGCCTCACACCAGCCCAGCCTGGTTCCACCCCCGCCGCCCCGTATGGTCCCTCAAGCCCCGAGAAGCCCTGAGCGATGTTGGGTTCGTGCCCCCCATCCCACTCCCAGACCCCCAGAAAAATGCAAGTGCATCACTGACAGCAAAGGGCCTGGAGGTCGGCTCAAGTCCTCCCTGGGGGCCCCGAAGACAGAAGCACGCGCAGGAGAAAGTCGCCTCGGAGACAGACAGGGGCCCCAAGACCCCGCTCTGCGGCTCCGCTCTGCAGGCCTGGTACCGCCTCCTCGACCCGCCTCTCACCGGGAGTTTCGCTCCTTGGATCCATGCCCGGGGCCCCTGGAGCTCGCGGTGCTGCTGCTGTGTCCTGGCGCGGTCGGGGGCGGCTCAAGGTCATCCCTGTGACGTCGCCGGAGCTGCTTCATGGGGCAGTGACACTTTGGGCACAGTGGGCACGGTGCCCGAGCCCTCTCCTACCTGGCAGGTCCTCAGCCCAGAGCACCTGCTGCAGGGACCGGACCCGGCTCGTCTCTGCGCCTCCCTGCCCCCTAGAGGGCGCCCGACAACGAGGGGCCGCGCCACAGTTTGGGGTGGGGGAGAAAGGGGCCCCCTGGGGGGTCCCTGCGGAGGGACTCACAAAGCGCAGGAGCTCAGGCTGCAGCTCCGAGCAGGACAGAAGCAGGTCAGCCCATCACGAAGACCCTGGTGCCTGCCGGGACTGTCACCCCTGTCCTTGAGTGGAGTGTCCAGCCCCTGAGTGGAGTGTCCAGTCCCTGAGTGGAGTGTCCAGTCCCTGAGTGGAGTGTCCAGTCCCTGAGTGGCGTGTCCAGTCCCTGAGTGGAGTGTCCAGTCCCTGAGTGGAGTGTCCAGTCCCTGGCAGGCTCCCAGGAAGCCTGTGACCCTTGCAGACCTCGGGAACTGGGGTGGGAACAGACAAGTCTTGGTGATCCCAACAGTCTGCTCATTGGATTTCACTGATGAATTTCGTTGCCATTCACCTAGTCCGAGCTGGGGTGTGAGGACCTGGATGGAGTCTGCGTTAGGGTCTCTTCTCTCATCCCCTGCCCTTCCGGCTTGCCCTTGCACCTTCCTCCCGTTCTTCCTTCTTTCCTTACTCTTTCCATTAAAAGGCAATCTGGGCTCCTCCTCACAAGCGCTTGGGAGCCCACTGGGGTGCTGGGACTGAGCCCAGTCCTGCTGGCCAGTCATGGCTCTAGTTCACTGCCCTTCTCATTTGTTTATCTGCCCACTGGGTGTAGAGCTAAATCCTGTCTTCAGTCGGTTCTTGGAAACTGACTTTCAGCAAAAAGCAATGGTAGAAAATCAATGTTACCAAAGTTTTTTGGTACAAGTAGGAGTTATCTTACTCTTTTACTCAGCAAGTTTCTGTTGGCATCTTCATTTGCTGCTTTAAAGCTTCATCACACATTCATTTTTTTATGATTAAAATCGGTCATTTTGGGGGCTGGAGCAATAGTACAGCATGTAGGGTGTTTGCCTTGCACCCGGGTTCAATCCCCGTCTTCCCATATGGTCCCCGAGCACCACCAGGAGTAATTCCTGAGCGAAGAACCAGGAGTAACCCCTGAGTGTCACCGGGTATGACCCAAAAATGCAACAATAAATTAAATAAATACATAAAATTAAGAAAATAAAATCAGTCATTTTATTGAGGGAGAGAAGTTAGTTAAATGTTCGCTTGTGGAGGGGAAGGAAGGAACTATGGTGGGTGGGGGGAGTCAAGTGTGCTGAGGTACTGTGGAGAGTCAATTTCACTGAGGTAATGTGGAGAGTCAAGTGTGCTGAGGTACTGTGGGGAGCCAAGTGTGCTGAGGTACTGTGGGGAGTCAAGTGTGCTGAGGTACTGTGGGGAGTCAAGTGTGCTGAGGTACTGTGGGGGAGTCAAGTGTGCTGAGGTCTGTGGGGAGCGGTGTCTGGGTACTGTGGGGGCTTGCTGGGTACTGTGGGGGTCGGTGCTGGGTACTGTGGGGAGTCAAGGTGCTGGCTGTGGGGGGTAGTGTCTGGGTACGGGGAGCCAAGTGTGCTGAGGTACTGTGGGGAGTCAAGTGTGCTGAGGTACTGTGGGGGAGTCAAGTGTGCTGAGGTACTGTGGGGAGTCAAGCGTGCTGAGGTACTGTGGGGAGTCAAGTGTGCTGAGGTACTGTGGGGAGTCAAGTGTGCTGAGGTACTGTGGGGAGTCAAGTGTGCTGAGGTACTGGGGGAGCCAAGTGTACTGGTACTGTGGGGGTCAAGTGTGGGTACTGGGGGAGCAGTGTTGGGTTGTGGGGAGCCAGTGTCTGGGTCTGGGGGAGCCAGTGTGCGGTACGTGGAGGCCAAGTGTGCTGGGTACTGGGGGAGCGTGTGCTGAGGTACTGGGGGAGTCAGTGTACTGAGGTACTGGGGGGCGTTGCTGAGGTACGGGGGGCAAGGTGCGGGTACTGTGGGGAGTCAAGGTCTGGGTTGTGGGGAGTCCGCTGAGGTACTGTGGGGAGTCAAGTGTGCTGAGGTACTGTGGGGAGCCAAGTGTGCTGAGGGTACTGTGGGGAGTCAAGTGTACTGAGGGACTGGGGAGCCAAGTGTACTGAGGTACTGTGGGGAATCAAGTGTGCTGAGGTACTGTGGGGAGTCAAGTGTACTGAGGGACTGGGGGAGCCAAGTGTACTGAGGTACTGTGGGGAATCAAGTGTGCTGAGGTACTGTGGGGAGTCAAGTGTACTGAGGTACTTGGGGGAGCCAAGTGTACTGAGGTACTGTGGGGAGCCAAGTGTGCTGAGGTACTGTGGGGAGTCAAGTGTGCTGAGGTACTGTGGAGAACCAAGTGTGCTGAGGTACTGTGGGGAGTCAATTGTGCTGAGGTACTGGGGGAGCCAAGTGTACTGAGGTACTGTGGGGAGCCAAGTGTGCTGAGGTACTGTGGGGAGCCAAGTCTGCTGGTGGAGAAGAGCTAAGGGCTATGCCAGCATTTTCAGAATCCAGGCTTTTCCAGATCTTTCCACGGCTTGTTTGTGCAGATCAATTTCTATTTAAAGGGTTTGGGGACCAAATGAGATAGGATTCTTCCAGCTGTCAATCAAGAGTCCTGAGGGCGTCTCTCAGCCAAGGCATCCAGTGAAAGCATAATTTATTTTTCAGACTCCCTTGGAGGATTAAATAGTCTCGGGTCGCATTACCGCGCTCCTGCTTTGTTCCTTTTTTTATGTACTCTTTCTTCAAGCATTTTCTCATCTCTCCATCAAGATTATTGCGATGACCGAAACATTTCAGCGAGCGGTGCCGGATGGCGGGCCCTGAGCAGGGCTGCGGAAGGCTCCACCCACCCGGCGTTGGCAGGAAGCTGGCGCCCTGGGCCCGGGAGCCTGACGCCCTCCAGTGCTGACCCCCTGGGCAACACTGCTTCACCGAGCTTTCAAATAAATTACAAAAGGCCCCAAGCTCGCATATTAAATGATCATTTAGTCATCATTTATATTCATATCTACCCCTCTGGCTCCAGTTCAGGGTCAGGTGGCTCAAGGTGCAAAGTCCCCTTCTAACCCTAGCACTGACGCAGCTGCCTTCAGAGGCTTTTGCAAAGGAGCCCGTGGGTCTTTGGTGCTCTGAGGAGACCCCTGCAGGCCAGGGGAGCACAGGCAGACCCTAAGCCGGTTCACCTCTGCAACAGAGCTTTCTCTTCCTTTGCCACAGTGCAAGGAAAGTACCACTGGATATCCTTTGGTTGCCGAAAGCTCCTGGTTTAGGGAAAGAGGCACCGACCACATCTGACAGTGTTTTCTCTCTCTAGACGGCAACCTGCTGTCCGCAGGGTTATCCTGGTGGGCTTGAGAAGCCATACGAGGTGCTAGGGGTTGAACTTGGGTTGGTGTGTGTCAGACATGCCCCCCTACCTGCTATACCAAGCCCCCCAACCACATTTTTGGGAAAGCTACTTTTGACCCCAAAGTTGAATGACTCCACCTTTTATTTTTTATTTTATTTTTATTTTTTAATTAATAATTTTATTATACCACGTGAGATATACAATTACAAAGATGTTCATATTTGGGTTATGTCTTACAGTGTTCCAGCACCCATCCCTCCACCAGTGCCCATTTCCCACCACCAATGTCCCCCATTCCCTCTACCCCTCCCCTAGCCTGCCTCTATGGCCAGTTTATTATCTCTTTCTCTATCTTTCTTTTTCTCTTCCTTCTCTTACACATTGTGGATTGCAATACATACATTAAGAGGTCATATGTGTATCTTACTGCCTGTATTTAATGCTCAGTTTTAGGTTGGTATTAGCACTTGTGACAATTATTAGCACTCTGTTCCCTTCTCTGTCTTACCTAACCTCTGACTCCCACATGTTTGTTTGATTTTCATCTTTGATAAGACCTCCTGATCCATGTTTCTCCTGACCTTGGATATTGGTATCATAATATGTGTATATATCTATGTCATGAAAATAAATGCAGTCCTTCTATATCTGTCTTTTTCCTTCTGGCTAATTTCACTCAACATGATCCTCTCCATGCCCATCCATTTATAGGCAAATTTCATAACTTCATTTTTCCTAACAGCTGCATAGTATTCCATTGTGTAGATGTACCAAAGTTTCTTTATCCAGCCATCAATTTTTAGGCACTCTGGTTGTTTCTAGATTCTGACTATTGTGAATAGTTCTGCTATGAAAATAAAGGTGCAGATGGTGTTTCCACTGTGTGTTTTTGGCTTCCCAGGTTATATTTCCAAGAGTGGTATGGCTGGGTCAAATGGGAGCTTGATGTCTAGTCTTTAGAGGAATGTTCATATTGTTTTCCTAAAAAGCTGTAACAGTCAACATTCCCACCAACAATGAATGAGAGTCCCCTTTCTCCGCATCCACGCCAGCACTTGTTGTTTTTACCCTTTTAGGATATGTGCCAGTCTCTGTGGTGTGAGGTGATATCTCATTGTTGTTTTGATTTGCATCTCTCTGATGATTAGTGATGATGAACATTTTTTCATATACCTTTTGGCCATTCAAATTTCTTCCTTGTCAAAGTTTCTGTTCATTTCTTCTCCCCACTTTTTGATGGGGTTGGCTGTCTTTTTCTTGTAAAGTTCTACCAGTGCCAGATATATCCTGGATATCAACCCCTTATCAGTTGGGTATTGGGTGAATTGAATCTACTTTTTTAATTTTTTTTAATTTTTAATTTTTTGGGGTCACACCTGGCAATGCTCAGGGGTTACTCCTGGCTCTGCATTCAGGAATTACTCCTGGTGGTGCTCGGGCGACCATATGGGATGCTGGGGATTGAACCCAGGTGGGCTGTGTGCAAGGCAAATGTCCCTACCCACTGGACTATGGCTCCGGCCCCTGAATCCACTTTTTAAAACTGTTTCTCTGTGTCCTTTTGTTTTTTATTTTTTTAAAGTTCTTACAGCTTCTTACCTCTGTCCAAGCTCTACTCTTGGTCATTCTATCCTTAGTCCCCATGAAGGACAGTGACAGGCAGAATAGGCCGTGGCTGTGGGAGGAGGCCACACCAAAGCCACTTGTGACTCCTATAATCACATCCTCTTGGGCCTTGTGCAGGAGCAGGAGGGAGGTTAGCCTTAGGAACTGCTGCTGGAGCCCTCCAGCCCGCGCTCATGTCCCAGGTGGTCTAGCCCTAGGGGCGCTTTACCTTCCCCCATGGTATGGCTGGGTCAGGAGGCCAGAGGAGCTTGTGGTTGGGCTGGAAACAGCCAATGGCCCCCCCAACCTCAGGGAGCAATTTCAGGTACCTGTTCTGAAGATAAAGGTTCCTCTGTTTCTGACGCATGAAGAGGTGCTTCTCAGGACTCCCCAGGGAAACTGAGGCTGCCTTCCCCCCCCACCACACAACCCTGAGGTGATTCTCCTGCATTCCCGCAAACCCTCTCTCAGCTTCGCCTGGCCTTGTTGGCTAGAAACAAACGCGTAGGTGACATCAGTCCGAGTATAGGGCTTTTCTGACAGAAAGAGAGAAAACTGGTTTTGGGCACTGTCTGGGAGATGTTTCTTACAGAATTGTCTCCCCCTTAAATTTGCTCAAT
Organism: Cryptotis parvus; assembly: GCA_021461705.1. NCBI lineage: Eukaryota > Metazoa > Chordata > Mammalia > Eulipotyphla > Soricidae > Cryptotis > Cryptotis parvus. The sequence goes on along the minus strand of JAJIBD010000896.1, from coordinate 34,198 downwards.
TTTCTCTCATTTACTAACTGAAACTGTGTGAAAGTGCTGTCAGAATTATGTATGTGGGACGCCCTGTAATCACTGGCAATAAACTGCTCATTGAGGCAAAGACAATATGCGTGTGTTGCCTTTTTCCAGAGTTATGGGGAAAGGAGAGTCCATTTTCTCCTACCCGAATCCTTGAGTGTCCTGTTCCCGTGGCTGTGTGTGGCCCCGAGACTGTCTGGGCCTGGGGTCCGGAGTGGGCCGGATGATGGAAGGGCTTTCAGGCCAGTAAAACCAAGCCCAGAGCTGCCTCTGCTCATGTCCCAGGGTGGCGGAGCCCCACGGGCGCTTTCCCTTCCCCTGTGGTATGGCTGGGCAGTGGTTGGGCAGGAAACAGCCAATGGCACCCCAACCTCAGGAAGCAATTTCAGGTTCCTCTCTTCAAATGAAATCTGGTAACCTGTTCTGAAGATAAAGTTTCTACTCTTTCTGATGCATGAAGAGGCGCTTCTCAGGACTCCCTAGGGAAACTGAGGCTGCCTTCCCCCTTTACCACGCAAGCCTGTGGCAGCGAGTGAACAGGGCACTGGTGGTGCCTGGAGATGGGGGATACAGGCACCCTAGTTCCAGATTTGGGGGGATTTCTAGGGACTGATAGACCTTTAAACAGACAGAGGCTGAATGGGGCCCTGGGTTCAGCAGCAGCACTGGGAGGGGAAGGCCAGGGAGGGCCCCCGCCAGGGAAAGCTCAGCTTTCCGCCCAAGCAGAGCCCGGAGGAGCAACTCCTGGTGCTGAAGGCGAGAAGCTCCAGGCAACACTTGCAGTCAAAAAGCCTTAGAGCTTCATGTGAGGCCAGCAGGGAATTGAGTCACTCTGGAGGCCAAAGGGCTGGACTGAAGATCTGTTCTCTGGGCAGAGGACGGAAAACTGCAGTCGGCTGCTGGGGGCCCTTCAGCCTATGGCAAGGCTCTGTTGACCCGGGAGTGGTTTGCTCATTTGCTTCTGCCATCACCCCAGGCAGAGGGCTTGCTTCCGTGATGATGTGTGCCAGGGAGGGGCCAGAGCGATAGTGCAGCGGGCCAGGTGCTGACCCCCTCAGCACCGACAGGAGTGATCCCTGAGCACAGTGAGGAACAAGTCCTGACATGCCCAAACCCACACATATACAGACACATGCAAACATACAGACACACATGCACATATACACATAGACACACATGCATACACATATACACACACAAACACACACTCTGTTGGAGAAGGAGAGGGCTGGGGTGGGGGGGCTATCTTCAGCAAAACGTCTCATGGAAGTCACTTGATCACTTGATCACTTGACATCCCGTTATTCCTTGATTTGCTTGAGTGGGTGCCAGTAACATTTCCATTTGACCCTATGATGTGCCAGCATTTTATTTAAATATTTTTTGAACTATAATAAGTTTGCTGGGAAATACAGGGAGGTCAGGAGAAAGGTGAGGTAGAGGCGTGCTCAGGAGGGAAAGTGGCTTCTCTGGATTGGAGGGAGCCCAAAGTACACATCTCAGCATTATTGTAGCAAAGTATGAAAGTCCACGCCTCAAGAGGGGAGTCGCGGGCAGCAACACGTGGACGTGCACAGCACATGCCTGCCTCGTGGAAATATTTGAAATGCACACATTCACCCTTAGAAATCTACAGAAGCAAATCAGTTGCCTGGAAAACGTCAATCTGAGGTTTTGGGGGATATTTGAAGTCACTTTAAGAAGCTAGAAGTTCGGAGGAGGAAAGGGAAAATCCCTTAAATTAAGGGAAAATCAAGCTAAATTGAAATGCAAATGCTTCCAAAAGTGTTAATGATGTTCTAAAATCAAATTGAAAAAAAATTACATCAAAAGTTGGGGACAGAGTTCAGTAGTAGGGCACCTGCTTTGCATGTAATCGAGGTCCCAAGTTCAATCCCCAGCACCTCCAAAAGGGAAAGAGAGAGAAAGTGGATGGTGGTATTTCCCCCACACTTGGGATTGGGGAATGTAAAAGCAGTGTTACTCATTTTCTTTGCTCTCCCAGAGTGGAATTCAATTACTGGGTATTAATTGGTAGGTTATTTTGGGGTCTAGGTATTCTAATATTATTTCCATAAAGATGAATGCTGATAGTTTTCTTAGACTCTAAAACCAACCAACTAAATCTCCCCACTGGGAAACATTCTATTTTGGGGTAGTGGGGGAGCCTGTCTCAAAGGTCAGCCTGTGCCCGAGCAGGGCTGTGGGGAGGTACATGGCACTGGTCTCTCCCATCCTGGTTCAGAATGAGGTGAATGCGGCCTTCAGCATTGAACATCAGCTCCTTTGGCTCACCTTTAAGAAAAAAAGATATCTTTAGAGACCTCTGCCCTAGCAGCCCTGCCCACTCCGGCCAGTCCTTTGTAACCGCTGAGCTATTAGGAGATGACCTTCGCCTCCCTAGCCCAGTACCAGTTCCTCAACGTCTAGACTTGTCTTCAAAACACACCATGGGTGAAGTTTCATAGTTTTGGAGGCGTATGTGAGCACTCATGTTCTGTGTTTATTCCCAAGTGGATATTTGTTTTATTAAAAATTGTTTTTAATTGAATCAAAGGTTGTTCATGATTGGGTTTCAGTCAGATGATGTTCCAATAGTCATCTCTTCACCAGTGCACATTTCCCACCACCAATATCCCCAGTCATACACACACACACTCTTCTTTTTTAATTTATTTTTTTTTTTTTTTTTAAAGTATTTTATTATACCACCATGAGATATACAAATAAAAGATATACAATTAAAAAGTTCATGTTTGGGTTTTGGTCATACAGTGTTCCAGCCCCGTCCCTCCACCAGTGCCTATCTCCCACCACCAACATCCCGGTTCCCTCCCCTTCCCCAGCCCACCTCCATGGCAGGTTCTTTATTTCTTTCCCTTTCTCTCTCTTTCTCTTTTCCTTCCCTTCCAGACTATGGATTACAGAACATACATTAAAAGGTTGTCATGACACACACACTCTTCTATGGAAGGTCTCTCTCCCTCTCTCCTTCTCTCCCTCTTTCCCTCCCTCCCTCCCTCCCTTCTTCCCTCCCTCCCTCCCTCCCTCCCTTCTTCCCTCCCTCCCTCCCTTCTTCCCTCCCTCCCTCCCTCCCTCCCTCCCTCCCTCCCTTCCTCCCTCCCTCCCTCCTTTTGGGCATTATGGTTTGCAATACAGATACTGAAAGGTTATCATGTATATCCCTTTATCTACTTTCAATATTCAATTCTTGTCCTAAACACTCTCTTTGTCATTTAGAAACTCAAGGCTGTGGTGACACTGTAAGGGAGTGACTGTTCTTCAGCATCCTCTAGTGGGCACACAGCTGCCTTGTCCACACATTAAATGCTGTCAGTTGGGGCCAGGTGATAGTTCAGTGGGTAGGGCATCTGCCTTGCATGCGACTGACCAGGGTCCGATCCCCCAGCCTCCCATATGATCCCCGAGCACCGCCAGGAGTTATTCCTGAGTGCAAAGCCAGGAGTAACCCCTGAGCATTGCCGGGTGTGACCCAAAAAGAAGAAACAACAACAACAACAACAACAACAACAACAACAATAATAATAATAATAATAATTATACATTGCTGTCAGTGTGTTGAACTGTGACAGCACCGGTGTTTCAATCACACTCCCCACACGCTCCACCACTCCAAGTTTCAGTACGTTTGAATCGAACTGGAGAGAATTCAGAGACAATCTACAGAGGCCTCCACACAGAAATGTCAGCTGGAGAATGTCAGCTCCAGAGGGTCCCATGAACCACACATTCCACAGATCTCAGCCTTAGGGTTTTGGCTCCCTGCACCGCCTGGTTTAGCTGATTGCACTGAGTGTCTCTGCATGGCCGTGCGCAGGCGCCTCCACTGCTGGTGCCTGACCCGGGCCCTCCCTCTAGTGGCCACTTGGAAAATAAACATTTCCGGCTCAGCAATATTTTTTTTTTCCTTTTTGGGTCACACCTGGCAATGCTCAGGGGTTTCTCCTGGCTCTGCACTCAGGAATTACTCCTGGCAGTGTTCAGGGGACCATCTGGGATGCCGGGGATTGAACCCGGGTGGCTGCGTGACGGCAAACTCCCTACCGGCTGTGCTATCGCTCCGGCCCCAAGAAGCTGTTTTAAACTTAAAAGCCCGTTTCCATTTTGAGTTTTTGTCTAAAATGTGAAGAGTACATCATCCTTATTCTTACTAACAGTGATTCCTGTAGACAGCTTTACCAGATCTTTCGGTTTTTGATAGACTTCGTCGAAGATGAAGACCTGAAGCTCTTTACCACCCAGTCACTGGCTCCCTGGGTGTGGAGAGGCCTGAAGGCTGACAGCGCCTGATTTGAGAGCGGGAGAGAATCAGGCTCGCTTCTGGCTCCACCTTTCTGCTGCCATGGGTCCTGGCAGGCACTTAGGAGCCCAATTTCCTGATCTATAAAACAAAGGAATTCAACCAGATTAAGTTTAAGTCTCCTGATAATTAGTCACTGGGTGTTGGTAAGCTGAGAAAGCAAAGATATATTTTAAAATTGTCCTGATTAGCAGGTGGTGCTAAAGGCACTCACTGATTCTCTACAAGTGTTCTACCTTCTAGTCAAGATCAACTAAGCTGCTGGTTATCTATCCTTGGTAGAAGCAGGCTGAGAGTTTTCACCCTTCATTAGGAATCTATAGATGAGAATGAAATCGCCTTGTCCAGTCATTGTGTAGTTCCTAGGGACGAAAGTACTGCGAGAGTTGTAACGGTTTCTTGAGTTAGAACAGCCGGGCCTGGGCGGGAGTGATAGTACAGCAGCAGAGTGCTAGAAGGCCTGAGGCTGACCCCGTTGAATTCTCAGTACTATACAAGCTCCTCCAGCCCTCACCAGGAGTGATCCCTGAGCACAGAGCCAGTGGTTAGCCTGAGCACAGCCAGGTGGGGCCCAAATGCATAGAATCACTTACATTCCATTTGTGTACAGTACCAACTCCCAGCATAGGAGGCGCTAGTGAGTTAAGGTTTAAATTATAATTTTACTGATTCATTTTTACTTTAAAATGCTTTAAAATGGCGGAAGCAGAGCTTTACACTTCCACATGTATATGCTTATCAGCTCCCAAAGTTTGGGTATTTTCCGTGGTCCAATGATCCCTTCCATCCTTTTCTCCACCAACCTCCCTTCCCTTCCCTGCCGGTAGCCATCCTATTTTTCTTTCCTTTTTTTTTTTTTTTGTGTGGGAAGTCGTGTCACACCCGGCAATGCTCAGGGGGTTTCTCCTGGCTCTGCACTCAGGAATTACTCCTGGCGGTGTTCAGGGGACCATCTGGGATGCCGGGATTGAACCAGGGTGGCTGCGTGACGGCAAACTCCCTACCCGCTGTGCTATGGCTCCGGCCACAAGAAGCTGTTTTAAACTTAAAAGCCCGTTTCCATTTTGAGTTTTTATCTAAAATGTGAAGAGTACATCATCCTTATTCTTACTAACAGTGATTCCTGTAGACAGCTTTACCAGATCTTTCGGTTTTTGATAGACTTCGTCGAAGATGAAGACCTGAAGCTCTTTTACCACCCAGTCACTGGCTCCCTGGGTGTGGAGAGGCCTGAAGGCTGACAGCGCCTGATTTGAGAGCGGGAGAGAATCAGGCTCGCTTCTGGCTCCACCTTTCTGCTGCCATGGGCCCTGGCAGGTACTTATGAGGCCCAGTTTCCTGATCTATAAAACAAAGGAATTCAACCAGATGAAGTTTTAGTCTCCTGATAATTAGTCACTGGGTGTTGGTAAGCTGAGAAAGCAAAGATATATTTTAAAATTGTCCTGATTAGTAGGTGGTGCTAAAGGCACTCACTGATTCTCTACAAGTGTTCTACCTTCTAGTCAAGATCAACTAAGCTGCTGGTTATCTATCCTTGGTAGAAGCAGGTTGAGAGTTTTCACCCTTCATTAGGAATCTATAGATGAGAATGAAATCGCCTTGTTCAGTCATTGTGTAGTTCCTAGGGACGAAAGTACTGCGAGAGTTGTAACGGTTTCTTGAGTTAGAACAGCCGGGCCTGGGCGGGAGTGATAGTACAGCAGCAGAGTGCTAGAAGGCCTGAGGCTGACCCCGTTGAATTCTCAGTACTATACAAGCTCCTCCAGCCCTCACCAGGAGTGATCCCTGAGCACAGAGCCAGTGGTTAGCCTGAGCACAGCCAGGTGCGGCCCAAAGCAATCAAACACTGAAGTGCATAGAATCACTTACATTCCATTTTTGTACAGTACCAACTCCCAGCATAGGAGGCGCTAGTGAGTTAAGGTTTAAATTATAATTTTACTGATTCATTTTTACTTTACAATGCTTTAAAATGGCGGAAGCAGAGCCTTACACTTCCACATGTATATGCTTATCAGCTCCCAAAGTTTGGGTATTTTCCCGTGGTCCAATGATCCCTTCCATCCTTTCCTCCACCAACCTCCCTTCCCTTCCCTGCTGGTAGCCATCCTATTTTTCTTTTTTCTTTTTTTTTTTTTGTGGGGGAGGGGTGTCACACCCGGCAATGCTCAGGGGTTTTCCTGGCTCTGCACTCAGGAATTACTCCTGGCAGTGCTCGAGGGGACCATATGGGATGCCGGGAATCAAACCCAGGCCGGCAGGGCCGGCCACATGCAAGAACAAACGCCCCTACCCACTGGACTATTACTCCGGCCCCATCCTATTTTTCTAAGTGCTATGTTCGTTGTTTTTGTGTGCTTGACTTATATTCCACAGATAAGAGAAACAATCCAGTAATTGTCTTTTTACTTTCTGTTTATTTTACTTAACACGATTATCTCAAATTCTATCCATGACGCCGCAAAGAGTCCATCACTTTCAGTAGCTGAATGGCATACCCCACTGAGCATTTGTACCACAGCGGTCTTTAACCAATCACACACATTAATGGGCATTGAGGTAGTTTCCATTCCTTGTTATTAGGAACACACTGCCATGAACATAGTGATGCACATGTCTTTTTCAATTTTTATTTTAGTTTTTTTCCCCAAATTTTATTACACTATTTCAGACATACAATTGCAAGATGCTCATGCAGAGTTCCGGTTCCACAGCGTTCCAACACCCAACCCTCCACCCAAACCCATCTCCCATAGCCAATGTCCCCACCTCCCTCCCCCTCCCTCACTCTCAACTACTTGGCGGGCTCTGCACGTCCTCTCTCTCCTCCCCATCTCTACCTCCCGCCAAAATCTCCTGCACATCGTGGAATGCAGTGGACCAAAGGACATCCCTGTTTCCATCACTTTGATGAACCGGTCGGCCGCAGCGGCCATGCGACCTGGGCTCGAACTGGTTTTGCTCTGTCAATCTGGTCGTGAGGCAGTGTTCCAGCATCCGGACATCAAAGGTGGCTGCCAGTGTGGTGGACAAGCCCCATCCGGCTGCTTCTGGGACCCCCGAGGCGATGGGCCCACTCCCAAAACCCATCTGCCCTCCCAAGAGCCCCATGGTCAGTCTAGCAGGGGAAAGTGGAGTTCCAGCTTCCCCAGGCGCTTTCGAGGCCCGCATGCTATGGCTGGTGCGCCTGGGCAGCTCCTGGGCGGGGCCACCAGGCTCGACAAAATGGAGGGGGAAGGGCTGACCCCTGACTCCATCTGACGAATTCCCAGTGATTCCCCGCTTCTGGGAGCCGCCTACCTGGGCTCGAACTGGTTTTGCTCTGTCAATCTGGCCGTGAGGCAGTGTTCCAGCATCCGGATAGCAAAGGTGGTGGCTAGTGTGGTGGGCGAGTCTCATCCGGCTGCTTCCGGGACCCCCTGGAGGCGATGGGCCCACTCCCAAAACCCATCTGCCCTCCCGAGAGCCCCGTGTCTTTTTCAATTTAGCAGCTTCATATTCTTTGGCTCAATGCCTTGGAGTGCACTTCTGGCTCATACAGTATTTCTACCTTGGTATTTTTACAGAACCCCCATAATATTTTCCATTGAGGCTGCAACAATTTGTGCTTTTGCCAACAGTGTGCTTTTTCTTCATTATTTACTGAAACATTTCTAGTGGTTTTGTCATAGGCCATTCTCAGAGTGTGAGGCTATCTCTCATTGTGATTCTAAGTTGCATTTTCTGAATGATAACTCAAGTGGAATTTTAGAAACCTGCCTCTGGATCACCTGTCTGTCTTCTTGGAAGAAGAGTTCATTCACTCTTTTGTTCACTTTTGGATTACATTCTTTCGTGTTGTTGAATTCAGTCAGTTCTTTTTATATATGGCTATAGAGGGATATGACCCCTGTTTGACTTCTGATGATCTTTTACCTTCTGGTGATTTTTTTTCCCACTCATAGGAGCCTGTTCATTTTGCACATGTTTTCTTTTAGTTTGATGTTCTGTTTATTTTAGCTTTTTTTTCTTTTTGTCATTGTTAGTTAAGTCCTCAAAGGCATTTCTGTGGCTGTTGTCCCCGGGGCATGGCCCATTATTTCTATGTATTTTGCTTTGTAATTTAAATGGAATTTTCTCCTTTTCAAACCACTTAAATCAGTCTTCTCTAATAAAACCAAATTCGGAAATTCAGAAATAGTACCTATTTTATGACAGGTGATGGTTAGCCTTTACAGTCAGCAATGAAGTTTCTCCTGAAACCACTAACAAGCAGGGCCATGCCTGCGGTTGACTGGACAAGAAGGTGGTTCCGAAACCACCACGTAATAGTTGCACGCAAGCAACTATTTTCTTGAGGCCTCAGGACTTTATAGTTGTTAAAATTTTGATTCACCCCCAAGAGAGAAACTAGGTGGGAAAAGCATGTATTAACGGCTATTGTTCATGTGCTTATGTTAATCACTAGCTGCAGTTCCATTCACAGATAAGCAATAGCATAGTTCCTGATTCCTGATTTTACAACATACGAGACACTCAGAGATGACAGGTAAAAAAGTTGGGATGTTAAGTGCCACATGAGTAGTACCCAAAGAAGTGCTATAGGAATCCAGTGGTAAGCAGTTGGGAGAGTAAAAGAAAGCTGCATGAGAGAAGATGGGATATGAGGTCCTTTCAAGAATAGGCAGGCTTTTTAAAAAAATTTTTTTATTATACCACCGTGAGACATACAGTTACAAAGGTGTTCATAATTGGTTCTTGGTAATGCAGTATTCCAGCACCCATCCCTCCACCAGTGCCCCATTTCCACCACCAATGTACCCCCACCCCCTTTGCCCACCCCCAGGCTGCCTCAATAGCAGGTACCCCAGTTTCCTCTCTTTCTCTCTCTCTGTCTCTGCATCTCTCTCCCTCTTCTTTTTTTACACATTGTGGCTAGCCCTGCAGATATTTAGAGTTTATCACTTAAGTCTTTTTGTGTATATTCAATGGTGAGTTTTAATCTGCCATTACTATTTCCCACATTTAGTAAAACACTGGTATCTATTTATGTCCTAATAATGAATGCAGTCATTCTATAGCTGTCCTTTTCCTTCTGACTAATTTCACTCAGCATGATAGTCTCAAGTCCATCCATTTGCAGGTAAATTTCATAATTTCATCTTTTCTGACAGCTGCAGAGTATTCCATCGTGTAGATGAACCACAGTTTCTTTAGCCAGTCCTCTGTTCTCGGGCATTTAGGTTGTTTCCAGATTCTAGCTATAGTGAATAGTGCAGAGATGAATAAAGAAGTACAGATAGTGTTTCTGCTATGTGTTTTTCAGTCTCTCGGGTATATTCCCAGGAGTGCTATTGCTGGATCAAATGGGAGCTCAGTATCTAGTTTTCGGAGGAATGCCCATATTGTTTTCCAAAAGAGCTGGACCAGCTGGCACTCCCACCAACAGTGGATCAGAGTCCCTTTCTCCCCCACATCCACGCCAGCACCAGTTGTTCTTGCTGTTTTGGATGTGTTCCAGTCTCTGTGGTGTGAGATGGTACCTCATTGTTGTTTTGATTTGCATCTCCCTGATGATTAAAGATGAAGAGCACTTTTTCATATGCCTTTTGGCCATTCAAATTTCTTCTCTTTGGAAGCTTCCGTTCATTTCTTCTCCCCATTTTTTGATGGGGTTGGCTGTCTTTTTCTTGTGAAGGGCTACCGGTGCCTGATATATCCTGGATATTAACCCCTTGTCAGATGGGTATTGGGTGAATATCCTTTCCCCCTCTGTGGATTATCTTTGTATCTTGGTCACCGTTTCTTTTGAGGTGCAGAAGCTTTTCAATTTTATATAATCCCATTTGTTTATCTTTGCTTCCATTTGCTTAGTCAGTGGTGTGTCGTCTTTAAAGATACTTTTAGTTTTGATGTCTTAGAGCGTTTCTCCTATGTTTTCTTCAATCTACCTTATAGATTCATGTCTGATGTTGAGATCTAGAATCCATTTTGATCTGACTTTTTGTGCATGGCGTTAGAAGGAGGTCTAAGTTCATTTTTTTTAGCACGTAGCTGCCCAGTTTTCCCAGCACCATTTGTTGAAGAGGCTTTCTTTGCTCCACTTAATATTTTTTTGCTCCTTTATAGAAGATTAAGTGGTTGTATATTTGAGAGTGTGTTTCAGGATATTCAGTTCTATTCCATAGGTCTACGGGTCTGTGTCTATACCAATACCACACTGTCTTAATTACAACTGCTCTGTAGTAGAGCTTGAAGTTGGGGAAAGTGATACCTCCCATCTTCTTTTTCCCAAGGATTGCTTTAGCTATTCGTGCGGGTTTATTATTCCATACAAATTTCAGGAGTGTTTGTTCAATTTCTTTGAAGAACATCATGGGTATCTTTATAGGGACCACATTGAATCTATATAAAGCTCTAGGGAGTATTACCATTTTGATAATGTTAATCCTTCCAATCCATGAACAGGGAATGTGTCTCCATTTCCCTCAGGTCTTCTTTTATTTCCTGAAGTAAAGTTTTGTAGTTTTCTTTGTAGAGATCCTTTACATTCTTTGGCAAACTGATTCCTAGGTATTTGCTTTTCTGGGGCGCAATCGTGAATGGGATAGTTTCTTTAATGTCCCTTTCTTCTCTTTCTCTGTTTGCATATAGGAAGGCCATTGACTTTTGGGTATTGATTTTGTACCCTGCCACTCTACTGTAGGAATGTATTATTTCTAGGAGCCTCTTGGTAGAGAGTTTCAGGTTTTCCAGGTATAATATCATGCCATCTGCAAATAGTGACAACTTGGTCTCTTCCCTTCCTATCTGGATAAAGAATAGGCAGGATTTTGATGGACACATATTTGAAAGTTAACTAGTTGACAATGAATTATTATCTTATATCATTGAAAGTGACACATAGTCAATAACATCAAAGTCTACTTTCAAATTTACACTTTAGAGAAAACAAGACTTTACATACAAACATACATACAAATTTAATGGCATACAAACACACACATACAAATTTAATGGATAGGGCCTGGAGTGATAGTGCGGTAGTAGGTCATTTACCTTGCACATGGCCAACCTGGGTTTAATCCCCACCGTGGTGTATGTTCCCCCGAACACCACCAGGAATAATTCCTAAGAGCAGAGCCAGGAGTAACCCCTAAGCATTATCAATTATGACCCAAAGAGCAAAAAAAAAACATTAATGGATAACACTGAAATTGACATAAATGTCTGTATATAGGAGAATGAATACAATATGGTGCTTTTGAAATAGAATTTTATATTCCTATTAAGTTTCATAGACTAGAGCTATATGTATCAACATGAATATACCATAAGAGATAAAAACAGCAAGAGAAGAAAGCTAGTTTGTTAGGGTCTCATGTAAAAGCATGGTGCTTTCATAGAGTTGAACTGAAGATAATTAAATATAGAGACTATATCAAGAGGTGCTATGGGTGAATGGAATTAATAAGTTGTTATCAGATCGGGTCCTAGTGAAAATGGTATGTCTTTACTACTGCTAGGCTTGAATTGATAACAAAAGAACTGGGATTAGTAAGCCTCATAAGAGCTGAAGCAATGGAAAAGAGTCTTCTAGGTATAACATGGATCAGGAGATATTGTCAATGGGTGGAATCAACTGAAAGTGTGTGAGAGTCAGAGGTTAGGTAAGACAGAGAAAGGAACAGTGTGCTAGTAATCATTGGAAATGATAATACTAGTCTAGAACTGAACATTGAATGTAGACAAAGGGATAGAGAAGAGAGAAAGAGAGAGAGAAGAGGTAGAGTGCCTATATAGAGGCAGGCTGGGGAGAGAGAGGGAACTGGGAACACTGACGGTTAGAAATATGCACTGGTGGAGGGATGGATGCTGGAACACTGTATGACTGAAACCCAAACATGAACATCTTTGTAGTTGTATATCTCATGATGGTATCACTTGATCACTTGACATCCCGTTATTCATTGATTTGCTCGAGTGGGTGCCAGTAACATCTCTATTTTACCCTATCATGTACCAGTGTAGCCCATGGCATCTCGGTTGCTTCAGGAATACGAAGAGCCTCAAACCATTCGTTCAGGGTCTTGACGAAGAAGTCTGACCATCTTGTAGGGTGGGCGGCCACGTGATCTTTTGACATCCCGTGGGATCCAGTCGGTAACGGCTCTAGTTCAGTGGTCATCTCCAAAATTTCATTACATGTCCAGCCCATCTGATTTTCGATGCTTTTGGCAAATGAGACAGCGTCCCTGACTCTGGTATAATAAAAATATTTAAATAAAAAGAAAAGAGTTTGTTAGGGAGGAAGTTATAAAAAAATTAAGACATGACCAATATACAGCCAGACAGGGAGATGGCTGAAGGAATTAATATTTCACGTGCATTACTTTCCTATGGTGTCTTTAACAAAGCATCTGAATTTTAATAGCATAAAACTTTAACTGTATTATGTTAACAATTCTGGAGCTTAGAATTGCAAGTTGGTTTCATTGCTGAATAAATCAAGGTTTGGGGCTGGGGTGATAGCACTGTGAGTAGGTCGCTTTGCCTTGCAAGCGGCTGACCTGGGTTCAGTGCCCTGCATCCTATATGCCCCTGAGCACCACCAGGAGTATATCCTAAGTGCAGAGCCAGGAGTAACCCCTCAGCACCGCCGGGCTGTGACCCAAAACAAAAAAAATAAAATCTAGGTTTTAGAATGACTGCATTCATTCTGGAAGTTTTAGAGGAGACTCTGTTTCCTTGTCTCTCTGAGTTTCTAGAAGTTGTCTGTATTCCTTGGATGTGGTCTCTTGTTTCATCCTCAAGACCAGCAATATATCATTCTCCACCTTTCCTGTATGCTTCTGCTCAGTTTCCTTGCACAAGGACCCTTGTTATGCGGGGTCCATCCAGATTATCCAAGAAAACCTCTTCATCTCATGATCCTTAATCCCATTCACAACAGTTATTTTTTTCCACATGAGGTTATATATATATGTATATATGTGTATGTGTATATGTATATATGCAGCAGACCAACCTATCACAGCCCAGCTCGCGGGCAGTTCATCAATAAATGCTGGATTTAGAGATGACTACAAGAGTATGCTACCCCGCACAGCAGAGCCTGGCAAGCTACCTGTGTTGTATTTGATATGCCAAATACCAGTAACAATTATAGACCTCATTTCCATGACCTGATGGAATGGTTTGAGGCTCTTTGTGTTCCTGGAGCAAGCAGGTGCCCTTGGGCTCTACTTGCATGAGGCAGGACATATGGAGATGTTACTGGTGCCCGCCGAGCAAATCGATGATGAACGGGAAGACAGTGATACAGTGATACAGTATACACACATATACACATACATATGCATATGCATATGCATATACATATACATACATACACATATACATATATACATGGATACATGTATACATGTATATATACATACATGCATATGTATACATATCTACATATCTACATATATGTATACATATATACATATACATATATACATATACATATATACATATACATATATACATATACATACACACATGCACACACACATATATACGGTTGGGGTTCGGTTCTGGTCATCCTTATGGTCCTTTTGTTTTACCACTTAATGCTTTATCATTTATCTCTTGTCTTTTCTGTCAGTTTCAATTGTAGCTTTCTAAAGGACAATGCCAACAATCAGCCTTGGGAGTCTATGGAAGTCACTTTGGGAGAGAGTCAAGGAGAAGGTCAGAGGATGGAATTGTGGTAGAAATCATGATTGAGAAATAATGGAAAAAAAATCTTCCAAATAAGCAAATTGTATAATATATAGTATGCATATTTATGCATTAGAAAATATATATATAGAATGTTACATGAAATTAATGCTTATATACATAAATGATAATAAATTTTTAGTAATTCTTTTGTCATGTTAATATAAATTATTTATGGAAAAAGTAGGACAATATATATCATTCCCATATACATACCCTCAGATTGCCCTATTATTATAACCTTATGTCACATGGGTAATTTCAAACAAATAATGAATGGATATTGGTGCACTAAAGTCCATACTTTGTTAAAAAGTTATTCTCTGTCCCTTTTGTCATCAATCCACATCGTATTACATTCAGTCATCAGGACGCTTTTTGGCTCCCCTGCTTTGATGCTGTCTCAGTCTCTCCTTATTTTTTGTCAATTATCGGATTTAAAAAATTTATCTATCTATCTATCTATCTATCTATCTATCTATCTATCTATCTATCTATCTATCCATTTATTTGTTTGTGTATTTTGGGTCATACCTGGTAATGCTCAGGGGTTACTCCTGACTCTGCACTCAGGAATTACTCCTGACAGTGCTTGGGAGATCATATGGGATGCCAGGAATTGAACCTGGGTAGGCTTCAAGTAAGGCAAACACCCTACCTGCTGTTCTATTGCTCCAGCCCCTATTACTGGATTTTTAAAATGCAAGGGGATCATGAGCCCAAATGCAGGGCAGGGATTTTCTTGGGAGACGTTGTGAAGCAGATGGGACCAAGGGAGTGATAAACAGGGCCCTCAAATACATCTGCAGTGGTTTGGCTTTTTTGTTTTTCTTTCAAGAGATGCGATGCACGTTTTACAAAATGTTTATTTAAAATAAAATCGGTGGGGGCCTGGTGGTGCTCAGTGTTCACTCCTGACTCTGCTCAGGGATCACCCTGGGAGCCGTATGGGATGCCAAGGATGGAAGCCAGGTTGGATACGTGCAAGTCAAGTGTCCCACCTGCTGTACTAATCTCCAGCCCCAGCTTTTACAAAACGTTTAGAACTGATGTAAGTGGGTAAAGGATCTATTAGCATCTTGTTATATTCTTTTGAAATATTTTAGAGTCAAATAAAATAGGGCTTCTTAAACTTTTCCTATTCATAGAACCCTTTTCAACTGAGATATTTATGCATGACTCTGGATATGTAAAGTAATAATATAGGAGTAGGAAAATCCACAAATGCCAAATTTGGGGACTTTTTCACCTTAGAGCAAGAATGATGCAAGAAATAACAACACCCCGGTAAGATAAGGGAGCAGGGAAGGGGCAGGGAAGAAGATAAGGGAGATGTAGGCATGGGTGAATGATGGCTTCACACCTAAATCACCAGAGAAAACTGTTTCACTGTAACTGTCTTCTTGTTCATCATCAATTTGCTCAAGCGGGCACCAGTAACATCCATATGTCCGTCTCATGCAAGTAGAGCCAAGGACCTGTTGCCCCAGGAACATAAAGAGCCCCAAACCATTCCATCAGGTCCGGGAATGAGGTCTAAATTGTTACTGGTATTTGGCATATCAAATACGACACGGGTAGCTGCCAGACTCTGCCGTGAGGGTAGCATACTCTTGTAGTCATCTAAACCAGCATTTCTTTGGGGGCCAGAGAAAACTACTGCGCAGAAAGAATTTTTACCATTATTTTGTGTGTGTGTGTGTGTGTGTGTGTGATGACAGAGATTAGACCCAAGGTCTCATACAAGGGATGCACTTTACCACTGAGCCACGTATCCGATTCCAGGAGAGAAGTTTTAACAAGCAGGGGGAAGAACCAGATCAGAAGTTGGTTAGTAAGAGAGGCTGTGTTTGAGAAGCTGAAAAAGGGCCCAACAGGCAGCGATACAGCTGGGGATCAGTTCTTTGGGGTATGAGGGAAAAAACTGTGTGAGTGAGCGAGAAATGGTTTTACAGAGGGAAGAAAAGAAAGTCAAGAGGCAGGAAGCAATTGGAACTGTGAAGTTCGGAGGAGGTCTTTTATGACTTGGCTGATTAAATATTGAAGAAGCCTTTTGGCCGCCTTTGCCCTTTTCTCCTGTTTGGGTGACCTGAGTAATGCGGTTTTTCTGATCATCCCCGACTCCACCAGCTCTAGGTTTTGTGTGGTTTCTAGAGAGATTATCAGCACCTCTTAAGCCCAATTTTCTTTTCTTTGTATCACCTTTTCTAATTGGCTGACTGCTTTTTAATTTCTTTGAGAGAGACTAATATCCTCTCTTAACACCCAGCACTTTAGAGGGCACCAGAAGGAGCTAGTCCTTTTTCCTTGTGATTTTTGGTCTTTTTGCGGTGCTTGCTCTTGCCTATAGATGTGTAACATCAGAGCTTAGAAGGACTGGGTTTTTTTTTTTTTTTAAAAATATATGGTGGTTTCTTAAGATACTATATCCACCATGCAACTTCTGGGATATTTATTTTGGTGTTTGGCAAAATTAACATTTTCCTTCTTTTTTGTGGCCATTGGTCACAACCAATGCCACTAAAGACTTACACCTGAGGTCAAGGAAAGCACCTTACCTGCTATACTATGTCCTCAGCCCCCAAAGTTAATTTCTTAGGCAGGAGTGCATACCTGGGTATCCTAAGGGCTTATGTCTTGTTCTGTGCTCAGGTATCACTCCTGGTCATGCTTAAGGGACCATCGGTGGTGCTGGTGATTGAATTCAGGTGGGTCATATGCCAGGCACATATCCTATCCACTACGCTATAAGTCCAGCCCCCAAATCAATATTTAATGTCACATTAGAATGAATTGTTCGTATCCAAACACATTTTACATCAGTGGTTTTCTACTTTTTTTCACCCGAGAACTGGCAGTTCTTTGATCATTGTTTAAACAGCTGAAAACCGTGAATGATACACTAGAAAACTAGTTTATTCCTATAGCAAAACCATTGAAGATATTTCTTACATGGTTCTCTCCAGAAGATGGCTGATATTTAAATCTTTGCTAAAGTCAAAGTCTGGGTCCTGGATACAGAGATACGTAGACTTAGAAGTACTGGTGAGCTAAACTTCCTATTCTTGATGTAGAGGTAACAATCAGAGAGGTTTGTCTTGTCACACAGTACTTTGGTGACATTTCAAAACCCAAAAAATACACTCAGCTAATAAACTCTTAGATCATCTTACACCACTATAGAGTGCCTTTTATAGCCACTGCAACATTGGTAAATTTAAGTACTCAATATTCACAGTTACAACAATAATTTTTCTCACCTAGAGCTAGATTAGAATGCATTTAATATTTTGATCATGCCTTGCTATATAGAGAGGGATCAATTTTGAATAATCTATATTGGCCAATCAAGAAAGATTAGATTATTGTTCATATTTCTTTATCGCAGCTACTGGTAAAATATCATCAGGGTGCTCTTGTGCTGGAGCCTGAACCAGGAGTAATGTGGGTGTCACCTAATTTTATAGAAATGTGAAAAACCACCTGCATTTCAGAATGCTGCCTGCAACACACCCTGGCTAGAGATTTGTTTCTTCTATCTAAGTCAAGTGCTGTCTTGGATGAAAATGCCAAGAGTTCTGGGAGTCACAAGACCAAATCCTAGTTTCCTGGGCTGAGATCATTGTTGCTTTGTGAAAGCTTCCAGGGAAAAGCATGCCACTCCCTCCTGGGGAACAGATTTAACCTGATGACTTAAGAAAAAAAAGAAAGATATAGGACAAAATTCAACTTCATAAGAGATTCTGTGCATTTGGTTCTCTGACTTGGGTACTTTGGCTGGAACATTTTGACACATTTTTCTCTCGAATATTCACTATTCACTTAAAATTAGTTGAGTCTAAATATGGTCAGGGTTCTGCTTAGTATGATAGTAGGAAATTACATAAAACTTTGGTGAGGTAAAGCAATATGTTAGCTCACAAACTTTGTGGGATAGGAATTCAGACAGGACACTGAGAAACAGATGTCTGATGTCTCAACTTGAAGATTTACTGACGATTCTCAAGGCTGGAATCTCCCCAGAGTCTGTTCATTCACACATCTAGGGGCTAGTGTTGTCTGGGGGCTGTTTCTCACCATAGGCTAAACTTAGACTCCCTCTCTCTATCCACTCAAATGTCCCTAAAAGAAAATCTAGAAGCCTTAATTCAGTTCTAAGAAATATGTCCAGAACACACACACATACACACAAACATATATCCACCATTCAAAAAATATATGTATATATATACACATATAGTGAATATATTTAAAGTCTGCCTAAAATTTAGTGGGTTGAGACACAGATTTAATATCTTGGGTTTGTGGAAATATCTTGGAAAACATATAATACTGTGCACATTTGGGCAAATTAAGGCTTGCCATAGTTATCTGACTGTGATCAAAGGGATTCCACTTTTGGGGGGTTGTCATCTATGGGTACAGTGTTGTATCTCCATCTCCATCTCTGTCTCAGTTAAAAGGTGATTTTTTTTTTAATTTTGGGTCACACCTGGAAATGCTCAAGGGTTTCTCCTGGCTGTGCACTTAGTTTTCCTAGCATTGCTTGGGGGACCATATGGAATGCTGGGAATCGAAGGTTGTATATGTGCAAGTCAAATGCCCAACCCACTCTAGCCTCATAAGGTGAGATTTTCAAACATGATTTTCAAAAAAATACCTCAAGGACTTATTCTAGCCTTCAAGGTTTTTCTTGAACATTCATATCACTTTGCTTGCCTCTTGGTCTCTTTGCTTCCCTTTTCCACTCTGGAGAAGCCTGTGATCTCTCTAGAATACTAGTCCCTTTCTTCTCCCTCCTCACATCTTCTAAGTAAGTTTCATTCAATAAAAACCTTTTTGCTTCACTAAAAATAATTACCTCTGGGAGTGTGGATGTCCAAATGTGTTTCCAAGTGATTTGGAAATAATTTGAAAGATAATTTCAAATGCAGGTACTTCAGAAACATCTTTAAACAGAATGAAAAAGTACATTAAGTCTGACTCTCAAGACTAGTTTGTCCAACAGTGAAGATATAACTCTCAGAAATGAGTTGGCTCCTAATATCTCAGACCTTCTGGCACTAACCGTTCTTACTCTGAAGGAGTCAGGCCGGTTTTATCTCCCTCAGAAATGATGGAGACAGTATTTTATAGTAGAAAGATCAGGAGTTAGAGGATCTTGACTCAGCTTCCCAAAATTGATCTTCAAAGCTGTATTATTTTTCAAAGCCTTTCTTCCTCAGCTAGAGACTAGAGTAAGAACCAAACAGCACCACCACTTAGAGGGCGTAAGAGGAAGCCAGCATAGGTGTATCTCATGCCCTGCTCTCTGTGTTCTAATGATAGTAGTCTCCGGAAGCCAGCGATGAAGGTCCAGGGAAAATATGGGTTAAATCACTTGGCACATTGTAAGTGTTGTAGAAAATCATTTTGTATTATCGTTATTATACTCAATTTTTGTGTTTTTGAAGCAACCAGATGCCATTGGGCTACACTGGCACGTGATAGGGTCAAATGGAAATGTTACTGGCACCCACTCGAGCAAATTGATGAATAACTGGATGTCAAGTGATCAAGTGATACCCAATTTTACTGTAGTTCTCATCTACCTTGAGTTCTAAACTGTGATGCTCATGAGATTCACCTAATATTTGAAATATGGATTCTTGACATTGTATTAGGGAAATTTTACTCAGCACATCTGAGGTTTGCCCTTGGAGTAAGTAACTGCTGCACCCCGCTCCAGGTAATTCTGAAGCACTGGATGGATTAATAGGGGGAGCTTTGGGATCCTCTGAGAAGACCCCTAGGGGGTGTGCTTTTGAACAGTAAATGGCATTGACTAGAGTTCTAGCCATAACTGAGCATTGGGGATCTCCCTCAGCCCTGTCTACAGACATCAGATGGTGTGCATGCCAGGAAGGAGAGAGCAGCCCACCCACGCACCATCTGTCTCCTTGGTGGTTTTCTACATCTCTTAGCCTTATCAAAGCTCAGGGTTTAGCAGGTCTATGAGGGTTTGTTACTGTTTCAACGAGGACAATACATTCTTGGCTAATCACTGTATCACTGTCTTCCCATTCATCATCGATTTGCTCGAGCAGGCACCAGTAACATCTCCATATGTCCTGTCTCATGCTAGTAGAGCCCAAGGGCATCTGCTTGCTCCAGGAACATAAAGAGCCTCAAATCATTCCATCAGGTCATGGGAATGAGGTATATAATTGTTACTGGTATTTAGCATATCAAATACGACATGGGTAGCTTGCCAGGCTCTGCTGTGCAGGTGGCATACTCTTGTAGTCACCTCTGATCTCCAGCATTTATTGATGAACCGCGCGGCCACACGAGCCAGGCTGTGATAGACTCTTCTGCTTGGTGGAGTTCTGACAAGAGGGAAGTCCGGATGTGGAAAATGGCGGCCCTCATGGAGTTGGGGGGATCTCCTGGCTTCTTGTGAGGCTCTGCTAGGGTGGCGGGCCAGGGCTAGACCCGTTATCCCTCCGTGCCTCGTGAGTGACTGGGCATAGGGAGAGCTGGTAGCAGCTCTGCCCCATGTCTGTGAGTCTCTCCAGGTCTCATAGATCTCAATTAATGAGCTACATATTAAAAGGGCTAATGGCCGGAAGAGCTACGTAGTACTTTTATATTTTCCTGCAGAAGGAATGACAATTTTAGAAAAGAAGACATCTTTAATTTGGAGGGTGAGGGGTGGGAGGAAAGAGTTTCCGAGCAGTGCTAGAGGGTCTCAGGTTAGCCAGAACAAAGGGTCCCGAGCTTGGGGAGCCACAATGTCATGCTGCTTCAGCGCAAGGTACCAGGACCACACCTATTGGTGATGCACTATTTTAAAAATAGATTTTGTTGTTGTTGTTGTTGTTTGGTGGTGGGATTGTTGGTCATCTCTGACCATGCTCAGGGCTTACTTTTGGTTCTGTGCTCAGGGATCATTCTTGGTGAGTTGGAGACTGCCTATAGTACTGGAGATTGAACCCTGGGTTCAGTGAGTTCAAGGCAAATGCCCTGCCCACTGCACCATCTCTTTGGTCCCAGTCATGCTGTGTTGAGGGCATAACAGTGGTCGGATTTATTGAAGTTTCATTCAAATAAGGCACCACTTTTACTTTGAACTAGCTCCCCTGTTCCCAAAGAACAATCTTCACATATTCCTTAATTTACAAGTCTGACCTCTGCACTTTTATGGTTAGTAGCTCTTTGTACCTTACCCACAATGGGAAAATGTTTTACTAGAAACGCTGATGAAAGCTTTCATTTCTAGTAGGGATTACCCAGGACTTTTCTTTTATAGCTTTTTAAGAAAATTGAGTCACCATGAAATACTATTATAAAGTCATACAATGTTTCAATATCCTTCCTTCACCAGTGCACATTTCCTACCACCAATGTCCCCACCAAGACAACTTTTTGCTTAAAAGATCAAATAATTAAGAATAAAAGACATGTTGTAGCTGATCAATTTACATGTAAACACTTTTGTTGTTTTTGGGGGAGTGGGGAGTTATTCCTGACCCTGAACTCAGGGATCACTCCCCGACAGTGCTCAGGAGACCATATGGGATATTAGACACTGAAACTCGAGTGGGCCGTGTACAAGGCAAGTGTCCTAAGCTTGCCTTCAAGTTTGGGAGTTCAATGCTTGGGATTCAAGTTTGCTTTCAAGCTCAGTGGGATTCAAGTGATCAAGTGAGCTGGTTCTTTGTACATGCACCCACAGAACCTCTGCTTTTCAGAAAGAATTGTACGCTTGAGTAGCAAATGATTGCCATTGGGTGAGATACCAACAAGGACTCAGAAGCAATTGGTCTTGTTTCTTTAGACAAATATTCTCTGTCAGTTAAGAAAACCCAGGAATGCTCTATTTAAGAAATTGTTTTCAATCTGAAGCAGGATGTTTGTGTCTTTCTCTCTAGAATACTCTTCTGTAAATGAAATATATTTGCATATCTTTGTCTAGAAAACATTTCTCATTAAACTTTTTTAGTTTGTTTTAGGGCTATATACAGCTTTCTCAGGGCTGACTCCTGGCTCCGTCCTCAGGGGTCTCTCCTGGCAGGGCTTAGGGGACCATATTTGATGCAAAGGATCCAACCTGGGTTAGGGCAAGCACTGCTGCCCATCTCTCTGGCCCTGTGCGTGCTGTCTATTTTCTACTTCCATCTATTTCTTTTCTTACCCCCTACATCATATTGTGTAATAATTTTAGGAATATTGCTGATTTATTTTATAATTTAAAAATTCTATTAATTATACTTACCACCACTATCAAAATTTTCTGCTTTTATGATAGCACATAATTGAATATATTTGAACATAGTTAGGTTTATGGAATGTAAAATGATTTCATTATTTATGTATTTTCCTCATACATTTTCATTTAATGAGAAGCTCCTTCTCAAGACTTAAGGCTTAGTAAGCAAAGTTTAATTTATGCAATCATCACAATGTTAGTTCTCCACATTACAAGCTGACATAGGAAAAAAAAACCTGACATAGAAAAGATGTAGTAATTCTTACTCTGCCCTCTAGTGGATACAATTAAGTATAGCTGTTGCCTTTCTAGATTTACCTACTCTCTGGGCACAAAACAAATAATACCAACCACGTATTAAACATTTCACTGAACAGTGTGTCAGACATTGTATCATTTAAGTTTCATACCAATGTGAGATGCTGTCACAAGGAAATGAGAGATCATAGAATTTAAAAAACTAGATTATAGGGGCAAGAGGAAAATCTAAAGATCTCAGGCTCTCTAAACACAAATCCTAAACTCATTCTACAATGTCATACTGCCTTTAACACAGTGTCTTTGACAAATAATTGAATGAAACTGTGCTATGGGTATTGGATAATTAAGTGCAGGAAGAGCTCAGGTGTCAGACCAGGCCTGAAAACCATTTCCTACCAATTACTGTTGCAAGGGCCCGAGTGATAGTACAGAGGGGCTTGTCTTGCATGCGGCTAACCGAGGCTCAGTCTTTTCCACCTCTTATGTTTCCCCAACCCAGCCAGGAGCGATCCCTGACAGCTGATCCAGGAATAATCCTTGAGAAACACTGGGTGTTCCCATTTACGTTTACCCACTGAATCCCCTCCCCAGAAAAAAAAATTATTACTAAGTAACCAGGGCAAATTAACTTCTTCAAAACTCATCTCAGGTTTTCTCATTTATTACACCCATGAGGAGTAATTATCACATTTCAGAGGCCTTTGGTGAGAACTCAATGCTATGATTCACGAAAATTACAAGGAAAGAAACCAATGCATGTAAGGGAGGGTTGCTGAAAACTTGATGTCTCAAACTCAAATTTGATAGGTAGAGTTTATTTTGGTTCATCATGCCTTTTGTGTAACTTCTTAAATGCAGTCTCCCAGGTTGAAAAGATATGTTTTAACTCAAGGAGCTAACTTAGGAATGGACATTTTATTCTCAGAGAATTTGTCTCTGCTCTCATTGGGAAGTGTGGGGATCCAGAATCAAATGGGATTTGGTGCCTAGAGGTATAGTTTTTTTGTTTGTTTGTTTGTTTTGCTTTTTGGGTCACAACTGGTGGCTCAGGGGTTTCTCCTGGGCTCTGCACTCAGGAATCACTCCTCGCGGTGCTCGGGGACCATATGGGATGCCGGGATGGAACCCTGACCTGCACGGGCCCGCCTCATGCAAGGCAAATGCCCTACCCTCTGGGCTATCGCTCCGGCCCCGGTATAGTTTTTTATGTTGTTCTTTCCAAGGTGATTTAGAAATTTCGTTGTTGGATTGGCGGGGTAATTGGGCCACATCCGATGGTATTTTGGTCAAGTCCTGGTTCTGTGCTTAGGTTGTTTCTGGAGGCATGTGGGGAGTCGTGTGGGGTTTGGAATAGAACAGCTACATGCAAAGAGAGTGCTGTAACCTGTGTTGGATCTTCTCAGTCCTAGAAAATTATTTTAGTATGAAAATGATAAATGTATGAAGCCAACTGTGTGTATTTGAGACATGAAAATCAATGTTTTAAATGAGAAAAACATCATGGGTTAGGGCAGTTGTGAAGATAGTAAACTCTTAAAATGCCTGAGATTGATTCGCTTGCTTGTGCTTTCATCGCCTTACCCGTAAAACAATATATTTAGTGGCCCATGCTTCGTGGGCTTCTGTGAGAAATAAATGAAGCAAATTTGTACGTTGGGAGCTGTGTGCACAAAGAAAAAATGCAGAAAAAAGAAAAATTTCTAAAGGAAACAATACAAAGAGGGGGAAAAGAATTCATGAGGAGAAAATTAAATTGCCTCCAAAGTTTATAAAAAAGCAAGTCACAGCAAAGTTCTTGTAAAATGTGGAGAGAGAAAATTTTGTATTAAAATATTGATGTAGAAGCAGCGAAGCTGTTTCCCATGTGGAAGCAACCCATGGAGCTGACCTCCTGGGAAGGGGCTCGGCCATCCCTGGCCTAGTCCAACATTGTTCCAAGGGTTTGCTCTCATGAGTGGGGAGAGACCATGCTGGCCGGACTCGGAGTGGAGTTTTGGGCCCTGCCCTTTCCTCCGCCTCCATGCCAGTTGCCCCGAAGAGAGAGAGACCCACCCAAGCCAGACCCACATGTCCCTTGACGCGATATTTTTATAGGATACTAAATTTTGCAAAAGGTTCTTTCCAATTTCTTTCACATTTATACATAGTAAATAGTTATAAACATGTTTTAACTGATACCAGTAAGCCTGGCAAGAAGCCAGAGCAAACCACACATCATGCAGTTAGTCATTCTCAACATCCAGACTCCGTAGTTCCTCAGAGCTCCATCCAAGAGAAAACCTGATCTTCCCCCTTTAAGTTTCATCAGTAAATGCTCTGATTGAGAGCATTCTATTGAGACTATACCACCTACACGGTAAAGCCTGGCAAGCTACCGTGTTTTATTTACTTTTTATGCCAAAGACTAGTAACTATTATGGACCTCAGTTCCATAACCTGAAGAATGGTTTTGGGCTCCTCCTGTCCCTGTAGCAAATAGATGCCCTTGGATTGCACTTGCTTGTGACAGGACTAATGGAGATGTTACTAGTGCCCACTCGAGCAAATCAATGAACAATGGGAAGACAGTGATACAGTGATTGATGTAGAAGACAATTTGGTAGAATGCAGGATAAATAGAAAACCCAAAACATAGCAGATAAGGTGCTTGTCTTGTACGTGGCCCACTTGGACTCAACCCTTGGCATCACATATGGTCCCTCAGCATAGTCATGAGTGATCCTTGAGCACAAAGCCATGCGTCATCCCTGAGCACTGGTGGATGTGCCCCCCACTCCCTCCAATAGACTGTGAAATTACCCTGGGTCATTCATTTATTTATTCATTTCTTCATTCTTCCTCCCTGTGTGTTTTTGCCTGGCACAAGTGGTAGGAGCTGGGAGAAAGCATCTGTGATTCCTTAAACACAGGCTTACATAAAAAAGCTGTGACTGGAACAAAGATGGTCCAACTGCTTTCATAACCACATGTCAGTGGTTCCCCTGTTTTTATGCTAATAAATATCACTGGAGAAGTGTGTTAAGGGGTACACCTTCTTAGATATTCTGATTCAGAAGGTGCCAGAATATACAAATTAATTCATTATAGGTGACTCTAAAACTGATAGCCATGGGTCACACTGGGAAATAATGCCCAGCCATTTGTTATTAAAGTAACTAGCATAGGTGATTCCCATATAAGTGGCCCATACTTTGGGACACAGTGCTTCAGGTTTACTGCTATAAATCCCCCAACTTACTATGTCCAATCATTTTGTACTCTCAGTATTATTTCTCTTTATTTTTATAAACTAGTCTCCATGAATTCACATTTTTCTTTCAAGCTCACAATATTGTAGGTTTCATTTATTTGAACTTTTTAGAAATTTATTTAATATTTAAAAAATTTCTTTTTTATTAAAATTATTATTTTTGGAGGGTTTGGGCCATACCCAGCAGTGCTCAGGCTCACTCCTGGCTCTGCATTCAGGGATCACTCCTGGTGAACTCTGGGGACCATATGGGATCTCAGGGATTGGACCAGATTGACTGTGGAAAGCAAGTACTCTTACTAGATACTATCTCACTCTGGCCCATCTTTAAACTTTTTTTTAAATTGAGATTCTGTGGTTTATAATACCATTACCAATGGTTTCCTATGCACATAATCCCAAGACTACACCGCCGCTGTTGTCCTCACTGCTCTCTCCCAAGGACCTCACGACTCCTTCCTCTCAGCCTCCCCCAAACCTTCAAAGACAACATAACAGATCTTATCTTTTATTTGCATTCTACCTCTTCTTAAATTTTACAAACATTACTTGAATCTTTTATAAGGGCTAATCATGTGGCCATTGACATACATTTTTGTTCTATACCTAAATATCTCCATACCTTGTTTTCACAAAATGAGCCAAAATATGTTAAATTTGTGAAAACAAGATCACTTCACTTCACTTGTCTTCCCGTTCATCATTGATTTGCTCGAGCGGGCACCAGTAACATCTCCATATGTCCTGTCACATGCTAGTAGAGCCCAAGGGCATCTGCTTGCTCCAGGAACATAAAGAGCCTCAAACCATTATATTAGGTCATGGGAATGAGGTCTATAATTGTTACTGGTATTTGGATATCAAATATGACACGGTCACTACTCTTTGTAGTGCTCAGGGGACCATATGGGATGCCAGGAATCCAACCCAGGTCAGATTGTGCAAGGCAAATGCCCTACTCACTGTGCTATCACTCTGGCACAAGAATTTATTAGCTTAAGACAGCAAACTTCATCTCGGTTTCTGTCAGTCAGAAATCAAGAAATTTCTGATTTGCTTCAGACTTAGGTCTCTTACCACAGTGCAATCAAGGAATGTCTAGTCTTAACACATATTCACAGTTTCAGTGAGGGCTGATCTGCCTCCAAATGCCTTCCTTTGACTATCATCTGGTCTATGGCTTGACTATTTATCTGCTCCCAAACTGGAAGTCCATAGCTTCAGAACTTAAATCCATTTCACAGCACGGCAACTGATTTCCACAGATCAAGTGGTGAAAAAAAAGACAGAGAGTGTCCTAACATGGCAGCTACAGTCTTTCTGTAAGTCGGCCTTGGCAGAGACCATCCATAACCTCTCTTGTGGTCTGTGCACTACTCCTGTCCACACTCCGGGGCATGCAGCTAGAGAAAAGTATGGACGAGGCTCCTCCATACAACTACTCCTTGATCCCTGCATTTGGGTATTTACATTGCACATACAACTGAAGAAATGGAAGTGATTTGGATTAGCCAGGTGAATTCAATATTAAAGAAATTAAATGTAGCCTGGGCGATGCAGGTGGATCCAATATGATTGATCACTTTAGCTCTTAAAAGCAACAGCAGTGAGAGTTTCTGAAGAGTTCAGCTACGCCTGAGTCACTGGAACAAGGCCCCAGGAGCTCATCTAGAGAAGCCACATGAGCAGGCCATAGGAGCAAAGACTAGTCCTATAAAGCCTAGCTAGTAAGGGACTACAGAATTATACCTTAGAACCACAAGGGAACCAAATTTACCAACAAAGATTCATCCATCCAACCTAAGGTAAGCCATGCATCTCTTTCTGCATGCTTGTTTTAGTCTGGTGAGATGGATAAGACTTCTGCCTAGGGGATGATGAACAGGCATTTGGGTATTTGAACTGATAAATTTGTTATCCTATGTTATGGCAGTGCTGTAAACAATTTCAACTCGAGTACCAGGGAATGGGCTTATCAGAGGGCTGCCGACCTCACTGAGCCTGTGGAGATACGTGGTTGGGTTTCTCATGCTCCTTCGAGCCTTCGCAGAGCCTGGCTGCTTAGGAATAAGGGAGCTCCCTTTGCTGACACCAACAATGATAAAAGTTAATGGAATGTTTTGCCTGCACCGTTACCACAGGAATGGGCAAGCTCATCTTCATGGGCCCTCGTTACAGATTCGAGGCTAGTATCTCTTTGAGTGTGGAGTGTATTTATTTCTCCATTTATTGTTTGTGGGTTTTTTTGGTGGACTTTATGATGTTGTAGTGGTTTAAGAAGCTCTTCCTAGGATTGGATGCTGAGTATACGGTTAAATAAGGCACTGGTTTCTTGTGGGACTGACAATTTCTGGTTGGATGAAGAATAGGGAGCAGCTGGAACAGTGACTGTAATGGCCTTCGAGGAATTGCCTGAACCTGCGCCGGTGAAGGGTGCTCCCTGCCTAGCTAAGGAGCGCCAGTCTGTGCCGTGTCCTGTTCTACGTGGGAGACACCTGAGGAAGCACTTTTAAAAAATACTACTTATTTTAAGAATGTATCATGACACATTCTGATCGAGTCGGAGTAATGATAGGAAAACAATTTAAGCCTCTGTTTCCTGGGATTGGGATCAAACCCAAAAGTTTGGGTTGGGTCATATTTGGCCACTGAGCAATTTGCTCTCCTTGTTGCTAAGAACGAATTAAGGAGAAACTCAGTTTATTGTCTGACACATAAAGGTTGTCAAATAATTTGTGTTCAAAGAGAAAAAATCAAAATGCTCTAGAAAAAAAGCTCAGAGATAAAAATCATAAAAATTGATTTTAATGATCACATTACAGAGTGACTTTGGGTTGATTTAACATTGAATGATTCTCACTAAGAGCCTATGCTGGAGTGTACAGCAGGTAAGGTGCTTTCCTTTCATGCATCTAACCGGGATTCGTCAAGAGTGATCTCTGAGCATAGAGCCAGGAGTAAGCCCTGAGCCCAGCATGTAGTCCCGAGAGCTTTCTGCTCCACAAAAAGTAAAAGCCAAAGATTTGTTCTCTCAGGCTAAATCTCATAATCACAGGGGTGGCATAAGATAAAATAGAAATGACATTACGTATGACGTCAGTACACTTTTCTCTGCTACATTGCCTTTTGAAGAGTTCTTTTTGTCTCCCACAGGTAAGGCAAGTGCCTTAATACCTGCATTATCTTACAACTTCCCCATGTATATATTTGTCTTATTTGGTCAACTTATAGGAGTTGTACAGGCATTTATTTATTTATTTATTTATTTATTTATTTATTTTTTAAACCCTGAGCACACTGGTGGTGCTCAGGGCTTACACCTGGCTCTATGCTCAGGGATTACTCCTGAGGGTGTTCATAGGGACAGTAAGAGTGTAGAGGATCGAATACCTGCTCGGCTATGTGCAAGCCAAGTACCCTATCTGCTGTACTATTGCTCAGGTCCCTAAAGAAGCTTTTGTTGGAGTCTTCTGGAGGAAATGCTTCACTAGGTGGAGGGTAGACCTGAACTTTCCTGTGCTGCTATTTAGAACAACCACCTCTAGTTCCTGGTTTAGATCATGGCACTAATATTTATTTTGTTAACCGATTCACCTTCCTCAGCACCACTCTGGGTTTCTACTTCTCTCTCTTCGGAATCTTATTGGTAAGAAACCTTTATCTTGGATGTGTAACTGCTAGTTTGCCATAACTGCTTTCTTCTTAATTTTATCTTTTCCTTTCTTCATTTCTTTTTTCTTTGTTAACCACTTCATCCTTTTAATGTCCACCGAGACAAAGGCCAGCAATTTTCCCCAGACTGGGGTTACAAACTCTCTGTGGGTGAGGCCAGCAGGGATACCTCACGTCTCACTTGCTCTCTGGGAGGTCTTATTCGAGCCCTTGTGGACATCTGCTTAGAGGGGATCAAGTACTTCTCCAGCGCCTTCTGATGCTCCTCAATCGTGGCCTTGGAGAGTGCCAGAAACTCAATACAGATTTTCCCATCCCTTTTCCCCAGGATCCACCTAAGCAGTGAATTTATCCTCATGCACAGGGACCTTCAGGGCATTGAACTTCTTCTCACACTCTCGACCAGGCCAGCCTTTTCCATCTTGGCCTTGTAGAAAGCCCAGTAGATGGAGGGTGATTTCTCAGGGAGATCTGTGGCCTCAAGGAGAGAGTCTCATTTCAGGACTCACAGGGAGTTAGCAATGGCCTTCTGGTTTTAGATCATGGCACTAATATTTATCTTAGTTTCTGGTTTCAGGGAATGGGCCCCCAAAGGCAATTCAGTGGGTGGTTTTTCAGAGCAAGTTTTCACCTGGTCACCTCCAGATCCTTTACGCCCCCTGGTGGCCCAGACTCCACAGCAGAACTAACTGAAGAATTTCTCACATTGACCTTTGATTGTTCAAAACACCAATCTGAGCAAAATACATCTTCACTTATATTCATTTAAATTTTTTTTTTGTGGCAGGAAAATGAGTCTAGGCTTTTAAAGCATTTCAGGCAGGTGTCAAGATGTCAGTCCTGAGGTCCTTGGTGAATGCCTCTGTGGAGTCCTGCACAAGCATGCTCTGCTCTGTGTATGATTTGCATTTGCTGAGCTTTCCTGTGGGGCATCTGTTTCTGCACTGCGCAACTCTCCCTTTCCTATCTGTTTTAACTCAGGTCCTGTTTCTTCCAGTGGGTTTGGGAATATTCCAGTTCTTGTGTTCAAACTGGGATAATTGCAAATTGCACCTTCCTCTGCTTTCTCTTTCTCTCTCTCTCTCTCTCTCTCTCTATATATATATATATATATATATATGTATATATATATATATATCTTCATGATCCATGTTATGCCTGGCCTTGAGATATATATATATATATATATATATATATATTTACAATTATAAAGATGTTCATGTTTGGGTTTCGGTCATACAGTGTTCCAACACCCATCCCTCCACCAGTGCCCATTTCCCACCACCAATGTCCCCAATTCCCTCTCCCCTCCCGAGCCTGCCTCTATGGTAGGCTCTTTATCTCTTTTGTCTCTATTTCTCTTTCTCTCTCTTTCTCTCTTTTCTCTCTTCATTCTCTTACACACTGTGGATTGTAATACATATATTTAAGAGTTATCATGTGTATCTTTTTGCCTGTATTCAATGCTTAGTTCTAGGTTGGTTTATTACTGTAGACAGTTATTACCACACTGTTCCTTCTCTGTCTTGCCTACCTCACTCGTTTGTGGTAGATTCCACCTTTCAAAAGACCTCCTGATCCTAGTTATGCCTGACCTTGGATATCGGTATCATATTATTTATATATAATGCAAATAAATGCAGTCATTCTATATCTGTCTTTTTCTTCTGGCCAGTTTCACTCATTATGATCCTCTCCATGTCCATTCATTTATAGGCAAATTTAATAACTTCATTTTTCTTAACAGCTGCATAGTATTCCATTGTGTAGATGAACCAAAGTTTCTTTATCAGATCATTGGTTCTTGGTCACTTTGGTTGTTCCCAGATATTGGCTATTGTGAATAGTACTGCCATGAAATAAAAGTGCAGATGGGACTTCCACAGTATTTTGGATTTGACATTTATTTTGGCACTTGAAATGCAATGTTGGTTGTTATGGGGTTGCCTTGACATATTATTCTGATATTTTTCCTTATAGTATCAAGTCCTTTGCCTTTTTTAATTCAGTCAATAAATAGGTTTGCTTTAAGGTATAGATAGTTATCACTTGATGATGTGATATCCTATTATTCATCGATTTGCTCAACCGGGCACCAGTAACATTTCCATTTGACCCTATCATGTGCCAGTGTAACCCAATGGCATCTGCTTGCTTCAGGAACATGAAGAGCTTCAAACCGTTCATTCAGGATCTTGACAAAGAAGTCTGACCATCTTGTAGGTGGGTGGCTATGTGATCATTTGACATCCTGTGGGATCCAGTCGGTAGCGATGCTAGTCCAGTGGTTGTCTCCAAATCACATTACATGTCCAGCCCATCTGATTTTCGATGCCTTGGGAAGCGAGACAGGGATAGATATTACATTAAAGAAATAGGGAATATGTCTCTTGTTGTTGTTGAACAGAGACTCTCAGATATGGGGCAGAGCTGCTACTTGCTCTCCCTGTGCCCAGCCGCTCATGAGGTGCCCGGGAGGCATGGTGGGTTCTAGCCCTGGCCTGCCACCCCAGCAGAGCCCTCACAACAAGCCAGGCGACACCCCCGTACTCCATGGGGGCCACCATTTTCCACATCCAGACTTCCCTCTCGTCACAACTCCACTCAGCAGACCAGACTATCACAGCCCAGATGGACACCTACCCTGCAGCAGTTATTTTTCAATCCGGCCCAGGTATGCTTAATCAGAGACTCTCAGATATGGGGGCAGAGCTCCTACTTGCTCTCCCTGCGCCCAGCCGCTCATGAGGCACCTGGGAGGCATGGCGGGTTCTAGCCCTGGCCTGCCACCCCAGCAGAGCCTCACAAAAAGCCAAATGACCCCCTCTACTCCATGGGGGCCACCATTTTCCACATCTGGACTTCCCCTCTCGTCACAACTCCACCCAGTAGACCAGACTATCACAGCCGGGCTCGGCGCAGCGCCGAGCGGCTCTTGGTTCATCAATAAATGCTGTATTTAGAGGTGACTACAAGAGTATGCCACCTGCACGGCAAGCCTGGCATGCTGCTCGTGTCATATTTGATATGCCAAATACCAGTAACATTTATATTAGGTCATTCCCATGACCTAATATAATGGTTTGAGGCTCTTTATGTTCCTGGAGCAAGCGGATGCCTTTGGGTTCTACTAGCATGTGTCAGGACATAATGGAGATATTACTGGTGCCTGCTCTAGCAAATAGATGATGAGCGGGAAGATAGTGATAGTGATAGTTGTTGTTGAAAGTTGCTTGAGGTTTGAAATGAAGAACTGATAAATACTAGTGCTAAAGGGCATTAGGGGTACTAAACAATATTTAGGAAGAAAAGATATATCTCCATCAGAAAAATGAAGTTTGGGATTTGGTGGGGATGGGGGAAAGATAAAAAACATTAGAGGAGAACTAAGAGAATGAAGAGCAGGTTCTGAGGAAGATCCTACTGTGAGGAACCTTGAGTTCAGTTTTCTGAGAGTAATACATTCTTTCAGCTTGAGTGTTCTAATGTTTGAGTTACATAGTAACTTAGTTACTTTTATTGCTGAAGGGGTTAGGGTATAAGTGCATTCTGCTACAATAACTAATTGGGAATATTGCATTCATAAATGATAATTTGTTAATATTAACTTGTATATTTTCCTTTTTTATAATTGTATGAGTTCATTGAGAATCAGAATTCCATTAAGCATTTTCTATAATATATATAATTCATATATAGACATTATTATATAGATACATATCTATCTCTATTTTTAATTTTTATTTAAAATTTTAATTGAATCACCATGTAATAGGCAATTACAAAACTGTTCATAATTGGGTTTGTCATACAGTTTTCTAACACCTATCCCTTCACCAGTGCTTATTTCCCACTATCAATATGCCTTTTTACCTTCCTGCCACCCCCAACTCCTATCCGTTGGGCATTATGGTTTGCACTACTGACACCGAGAAGTTACCATGTTTTTCTTTGTTTTGCACACAGTTCTTATAGAGTAGTCATTTCCCACTGTCTTTGACATAGTGTTCCCTTCCCTATCCCAACTGCCTTTCCTATATTTTCTTTTAATGTACTTTTATGATTCAGGTATGATATTGAGATCTTTAGTCCATTTGGACTTGATTTTTTGTGTATGGTGCTAGAGGTCCAAATTCATTTTTATATGTAACTGTCCGGTTTCCCCAGAACCACTTGTTGAAGAGGCTTTCCTTACTACAGTTTGGACTCTTTGCACCTTTATCAAAGATTAACTGATCATGTGTTGGAGGGTGGGTGTCAGGACGCTAAACTCTATTCCAAAGGTCCACAGGTCTGTTTTTATTCCAATACCACACTGTTTTAATTACTACTGCTTTGTAGTACAGTTTGAGTTTGGGAAAGATGATTCCTTCCATCTTTTCCCAGAGTTGCTTTACCATACAAATTTCAGGAGTGTTTGGTCAATTTCTTTGAAGAATGTCATGAGTATCCCTTACAGGGATTGCATTGAATCTGTACAAAACTCTAGGGAGTATTACCATTTTGACAATGTTAATTCTCCCCATCCATGAGCAGGAAATGTGTCTCCATTTCCCCGTGTTCTCTCTTTATTTCTGAAGCAGTGTCTTGTAATTCTCTTTGTATAGATCCTTTACACACTTGGTTAACCTGATTCCTAGGTATTTGATTTTCTGTGGCACAATTGTGAATAGAA
>JAJIBD010000895.1:0-58005 GCA_021461705.1 Cryptotis parvus | reverse complement strand
TGAACTCACATGAATCTTAAGAAAGCTAAATGGCATCGAAATAGCTCACAGAAAGGGTAACTCACAAATCAAATTTGGAAACAGGCCAAATCCTGGGTTACCATCGACACTTGGGTTTTGCCATTATTGGGGACCTGCTGTGATTAACTTATTAACTAATCTTTAGGCCTTGGTTATTTAATCTCTTGATCATGTTTGTCTCTTCCACATTGGAAGCCATAAAATACAGATTTGGTCATTATGGAACCCAGATGCAGGGGATGGAGGCATGGTATCATGGTCCTCTGCACAGCCCACCTCGGGAGATACCTTGACTGCACTGGGCTCCCTGTCTCCACCCCAAGCCAGCAGGAAGTAGCCAGACTGACTCATTGTCCCATTTCCTGACAGCAGTCA
Source organism: Cryptotis parvus (assembly GCA_021461705.1). Classification (NCBI taxonomy): domain Eukaryota; kingdom Metazoa; phylum Chordata; class Mammalia; order Eulipotyphla; family Soricidae; genus Cryptotis; species Cryptotis parvus. Next base: position 57,609 of record JAJIBD010000895.1, on the reverse strand, counting down.
GGGTTTCATCTCTGAGAGGGGGAATGAAGGAGGAAGCCTCAGTTTCCCTTGCTGACCTGAGAGTAGCCTTAGTTTCCCCCGTGCCAACCTGAGAGAAGCCTACAGTTCGACTTGTCAGCAGCTCCAGTTCTCCCATTAACCTACCCCCGCCTCATCCTAAGGCCCTTTCCTAACATTCCCGAACTTTCCCAGAACCATACATTCTCCTTGGAACCAAGAGTCACAAGACTAAGAGAGCAAACAATACTTGAGGCAGATAGCCAGAAGACCCAAAACCAGTCAGACCAACCTGAAGATTTCTGGCACTGTCTGTAATACTTGGTTGATAACAATGCAGGAGGCCTTTAAAAAGGGCATACACAAAATCACTTACTTTAACTTAGTCCTATACTAAGTTCCTCCCTGCAAGGGAGTTCCCTTTCCTTTCTCCCTCTACTTCCAATAAACTTTTCCTACTTTCTAATTCTGAGTCTGAGCATCTTTATAATTCAATATTTTCATTCTGGAAAAATATTGAAGAACCTGGGAATCTGATCAAACAGAGACCTGCCGCCACTGCTTCTGCCTCACCTGCATCATTAATGGGATATAAATAGATACCAGTGTTTTACTAAGTGTGGGGAAATGGTAATGTCAGACTAGAACTCACCATACACAAAGAAACTTAAATGATAAACTCTAAATATCTGCAGGGCTAGCCACAATGTATAAAGAAGAGGGAGAGAGATGCAGAGACAGAGAAACAAAGAAAGAGAGTAAACAAGGGTACCTGCTATTGAGGCAGGCTGGGGGAGGGCAGGAGGGGTTGGGGGTACATTGGTGGTGGGAATTGGGCACTGGTGGAGGGATGGGAGATGGAATATTGTACTACCAAGAACCAATTATGAACACCGTTGTAAATGTATGTCTCACGGTGGTATAAAATTTTAAAAATATGTATATGTGTGTTTAAATATATATATATATATATATATATGTATACATATGTATACATATTTCTGTCATGCAAATAAATGTAGTCATTCTATAACTGTCTCTCTCATTCTGGCTAATTTCACTTAACATGATCCTCTCCATGTCCATTCATTTATAGGCAAATTTCATAACTCCAAAAAAATTCCCTTTTAGCACTCCCTCTGAGGCACCGTGATCTGTTTCTAGTTTCCAGGAAATCCTTAGTCCCACACACCCTGGCTCTGATGTCTTCATAGATCCTGTGTCAGCTGCCAAGTGAGATTTGGTCCCCGTGGTCACTGATCAGCCTCTGGGTCCTTTTTAGCTCAAATTATCTTGACCTGTGTACAACGATCACGATCACGATCTTCCCGTTCATCATCTATTTGCTAGAGCAGGCACCAGTAATATCTCCATATGTCCCTGTCTCATGCCAGTAGAGTCAAGTGCACCGGCTTGCTACAGGAACATAGCAGAGCCTCAAACCATTATTAGGTCATGCGAATGACCTAATATAATTGTTACTGGTATTTAGCATATCAAAAACAACATGAGCAGCTTGCCAGGCTTGCCGATGCGTGAGGCATACTCTATAAAACACCTCCAAATAAAGCATTTATTGATGAACCGTGGTCGCTAGTGCCGGCAAGACGCCGGGCTTTGATGTGGTGGTCGGCTGGGTGGAGTTCTGATGAGAGAGGGAAGTCCAAATGTGGAAAATGGCGGTGCCCATGGAGTGGGGGGGTTGGGGGAGGGTCGCCTGGCTTGTTGTGAGGCTCAGCCAGGGCAGTGGGGCAGACCTGTATACAAAGGAGACAGAAAGTGCTTTCAGCATCCAAATGGATGAGAAGATCACTGCAGGGCCAGAAACTTCCAGAATATGAATCTCCTCAAGTTCCTTCCCTCCCCACATCCCATATCATCTTTTTCCCTGCTTACCTGATGGTCAGTGTAAATTTCTTTGAATTTGTTTGGGTCAGACTACAGCACATGTTCTCTGTGGGCAGCCTAGCAGAAGACCATGGACTTTGAGCTGACCAGCAAAGTTATATGCCTCTCTGTAGGTCACTCCGATTTCCTGTGACCAATCCCAGCTAAGATGGATGACACTGCCTCTAAGTAACAGGAGCTACACTGGCTTGAGGCTACAGGGATATTTAGAGAAACTTGCTGCTCTAATCCTCATTAATCCTTTCAGTGCCAGCTAATCCCTTATTTTACAGAGAGCAAGGACTTGTTCCTTTCTTCACCCCTGAACCTTTCCACTCATAACTTCCTCTTAGTTTAATGTGGACAGCTTCCCCCTGTCTGGATCCATTTTATTTTGTTTAATTTTTTAGACTTTAATTGAAACTCCTTGAGATGCACAGATACAAAGTTGTTCATGATTGGGGTTTGGTCATTCAATGTTCCAACACCTGTCCCTTAAACATGCTCACTTCCCACCATAATGAACCCCACAGCACTTGCTGGCCCACTCCAAGTCCCATCCCCCATGCTATATTCTGCGCCCATGTATTTTATATATATATATATATATATATATATATATATATATATATATACACAGACATGAATATATTTCTTATATATAACAAATATACGATTCATCTTTTTTTATTATAGATAAATACTGATCTGCAGGCAGAACTGGCAAATAAACTCAGACTGTGTCTTTTGCTTGGTGATCCATTAGCTAGCCTACAAAGGCAAATGTCTTTGAAATATGATTGGAATATCTCTTCATTCTGTTTTACCTGTATTTTATAATGATGAAAGAATGGCCCTCACCCACAGAACACAAAAACAGGTACCAGGAGTAACTGATAAAATGATGGCTCAACAAGAGCACAACAGGAAGGGCCTTAAGGAAATAATTCCAGGGAGGGCTATATTTGGTGTGGTACGCAAAAGACTGGGAGACTGGGCCCATGCCGTGCCAAATATGGAAAGGGGTATTAGACACGCTCAGGTTGGTAGGTGATGGTCACTTGGTACTAAGTGATTGGCTGCCTGCACAGACCTTGATGTAATATTTTAAATCTATTGGATGGTTATGAGCTGGTTTTTCTCGAGCGGTGGGAATTATCTCTTAAAAGATCCTCCCTGGAAGGTCTCGGGGCTCTTAGCCACTGACCGCTTGGGTTCACGCTATGAGCACGAGTATACTAGTTTATTAACAAAACCCTTGCTTTTGCATAGGACTTGGTTCTCTCATAGTTTTCCTTGGTAGGTGTGGCGTTCCGAGGCTTCCAGTCAGTCACCCCATCGGGTGGCCAACCCTTACAACGAAATTGAATTTTATTGGGATAAGATTAGAAAACATTTGTTAATTATTAACACATAAGAATATTATGGCTAAAATTGTAAATTTACAAAGCAAGATTCATGATACTTTTCTAATCATCTTTCTGATGTTACTACTGCTTCCTTTTTGGCAAGATTTGGCTTATGGCATTGACTTTATTAACCCCACTACTAGCTTAAAGGGACTTGGGAGGAACTGCAGGTTTGGGAGTGATTATTTTGGATACAGCTGTCCTTGGTCTTATATCGTAAGTTCAAACAGTATAAGAAAAGGTGCTACAGGCCTCTCAGTTTGTTGTGTTGGCGAAATTGGAAGCCTTAACAGAAAAGGGGAGATGTTGGCAGAAGGTAGATCTAAGGATATGCGAAGGAAGGTCTGATGGATACTACCTGTTAACATATACACAGGGATTTCTGGCAGACTGTCTCGCGATAGAGTTAGTATGTAGAACTCCCTAGTGAGACTGTTAATCAAGCTGCATGTACCCAGACAAGGCTATCCTAGGTCATTTCTCTGCATATTTCCCTGTTGGCTATAACTAGCCCAAGATGGAGTCTAATGCACTATGCTTAAAGTTAGCAAAACAGGTTTTTCTTGTTCTTCTGTCTGATGCATCCTTGCCATCATGGGCTAGTCTGGAAGGCTTCATTAGCAACTGTAATGTGTTCTTTTGTTCATTTCATCTTGCCTAGATAGCACCCCCTGCAGGTTTTGTTCCTGGTTGTCTCCTTTCCTATTATTCCTAATCCTACTCAATAAATGTGAACTGTCTTTGTAATGTAAACCATGCAAACTTTATTTTTTTATTTTTTGCTTTTTGGGAATTCACTATTCTAACACAAATCTCACCACCAGTTGATCTTACCTTCACCTTTGTTTTTGTTTTCTTTTCTTTTTTTTTTTTTGCTTTTTTTATTTAGGGAGTCACACCCGGCAATGCTCAGGGATACTCCTGGCTCTGCACTCAGGAATTACTCCTGGCAGTGCTTGGGGGACGATATGGGATGCTGAAGATCGAACCCAGGCCAGCACAGGCCGGCTGCGTGCAAGGCAAAGGCCCTACCAGCTGGGCTATCGCCCGGCCCCTTCCTTCCACCTATGTCGCAACCCTAGTCCCCAAGTGTGATACTGATATGACACAAAAATGGAAGCTAAGGGATGATTTTTTCCTTTTAAGTTTTATTTTTTTTGGAGGGGAGCGTGAGGGTCACAAACTGTGCTACTCTGGGGTAAATACTGACTCTGCAATGAAAAATTACTCTTGTCAGTGTTGGAGAAATCATATGGGGTGCTAAAGATTGAAACAGGGAAGGCAATTGGCAAGGCAAATTCCCTATCCACTGTACTATTACTCGGCCCTGGTCTTTTTCTTTTCTGGAGAACAGGTTATTGCATTGTAGTTTCAATATAGTTGGGTCGCCAAATTATGGTTCTCTCAAGTCTTTGCTTCCATCCTCTGAATCTCAGTTGATCATGTTTGCTCTGTTTTTCTTTCTTTTCCTTTCATGTGCATTAAAATATTAGCTATATGTAGGTATATGTCTTTCATATATGCTCACATTTTTAAGTTCAATATGGGTCCCTCCTACTACATTATGTAGGACCTCCCTTTGTATTCATGGGTATTTCATGAGGGGTAGAAGGAGGCCGGAAAACCTGTAGTAATCAGGGTTCATTGCTGGCTCTGTGCTCAGAAATCAAAACTGGCAGTGCTCAGGGAAGCATGTGGGAGGCTGGCGAATCCAACCCAGCTCATCATATGCAAGACAAGTGTCCTTTCCTCTGTACTCTCAGGCTGGCTCCCAATATTCATGGCACTTAATAGATCTTAACATTCTGGAGTTAAGTATGATGGAAATTATTCCCAACACTGTGAAATGTGTTGGCTCTTTTCTATAATTTTGAGAATCAACATATTTGTAGTGATAGAAATAAGTTGCTGTATATTGTCAGCAAAGCGATTTCATAGGTTTAGACCATCAACCCAGCTGAATCTTCATGTAATCATGGATTATGTATAGAGACTATGCCTGTTTAGCAGAAGTAGCTATAGAGTGGAATAGAGTTTACAGTTTTGAATTCAATCATGAGCTCTCTGCAGGACAGCATCAATGTCTGAAAGATGCAACCAACTTGACCCGAAGAATATCCTCCTCCCACTGCATGAGCTGCAGTGAACATCCAAACCTAAGCAGTCAGTCCATTTGGAGACATGAAAGTGTGTAAGGAGAGAACTTTAGGTTCTTCGCTTCAAACTTGATGGTGTTCTGGGTCAACTCCTAACTCAGTGCTCAGAGGACATGTAGTATGCTTCAGATAGAACGCAAGTGCTCCATAAACTGAGTGGACGTACCCAGTTAGTCATGCCCTTTAACATGATCATACACATTCTATTTCTTGGAGAGGACTTTGATTCCCGTATTTATTGTGTTTTGTTTTGGAGCTCATGCCTGGGGTTACTCAGGGCTTTCACCTGGCTCTGCATGGGGATCACTCCTAGGGAGCTCTGGGGACCTTTTGGTGTTCTGATATTTCTAGTATATATGCAAAAGACACAAAACACAGGCCAGGTACAGCCTATAAAGGAGAGTGAAAAGGGATAATTACCTGCATTACACATTCAAGTATACTTTATTGCAAGACCATGACCAGGGAGATACCTTTTAATGCTGTTCACATTGTGACTCAAATGAACGACACTGAAGCTTATTTTATGTGATCCTATAAGAAGTCTGAAAAAAATTTTTATTTTTCTATAAATGTATATATGTATATATATATATATATATATATATATATATATATTTATATATGGCTGTGTAGTCAGAATTGGTGATGATCAGGGCTTTCTCCCTGGGTCTTTCTCAGGAATTACTCCCCAACAGTGCTCAGGGAACAAGACAGGATCCTAGGGATTGAATGTGGCACAGTGAGTGCAAGGGAAATTCCCTATGCACTGTTATATGACTCCATCCATTTTCATTTTTTGAAAAAAAAAAAGATAGATATTGGCAAAGATTCTTTAGTATTAATAGAGCCTGAATGGGACTAAAGAAGTTATTGTTACTAGCCCTAAACTAAGCAAAAACTCTATATGGCCAGACACACTGTCAGACATGATACCTGAGCACAGAGCCCTAGGAAGCCCTGAGCGCATTTGGGGTGTGTGGTACCACAAACCATAGAAAACGCAACAACAAGGAAACCAACACAGTAGGTAGAGTCTTTGCTGAGGCTGTAGAGAGTGCAGATTAAGCAGGAAGTTGTGGGAGAATCTGGACCTAGAGGTGTTGGAAGCAACAGAATTAGAAGAATATACACAATTTGAACATGGGGCAGCCTAGTGTGGAGTTGATTTGAGGCACTGAAGAGAGACAGGGCCAATGCCATCATTTCCTCTTTTCTGTTGCCACCTGTAGCTAAATGCTTAAAGCACACACCCACCAAGAAGCACACACTCCTAATTTAATCCCCCCCCACACACCCTCCCTGATTGGATGACACACGCTTTCACACTTTTTCCCTGCAATTTAAATAACCCCTTTCCACCTAAGAGTGATTTAATTATTCCCAAAAGTGGGTCCTGGAGATGTTGTGAATGCTTTACTGATCAGGAACCAACCTCCACTAAGACAACAACCTACAGGATTAGAACTGGGAAACGTAGGGCCAGAGTGATAGCACAGTGGGTAGGGCGTTGCCCTACGATGCACCCAGATTTGATTCCCAGCAGCCCATATGGTCTCCTGAGCACTGCCAGGAGGAATTCCTGAGCAAAGAGTCAGGAGTAACCAGCTGGGTGTGACACAAAAAAGCAAAAAAAAAAAAAAAGAAAGGAAAAAAAAAGATCTGGGAAACTTGATCTTCAAACCTGTGCTATTCCAACATGATCTTGAAAGATTCTCTCTCTCTCTCTCTCACTCTCTCTCTCTCTGTCTCTATCTATCTCACTCTCTATCTCTCATATTGGAGCTATACTTTACAACACTCCTAGCTCTGAGATTTTTCTGCAAGATTTAGGCATATCAATAACAGTTGCAGAGAAGCAAAACAGGTCATCGACTTGAGTCAGAAAACCAGCAGCAACCTATGGGCCCTCATCAGTTTGGAGAATGCAGGAAGTTGTAGGGAAGTTGCTGGTGTTCCTATTAGACAGATAACTCGGTGGTGATAATACGAGTGTCTCTAAAGTATGTGATTACAGACAGGTAACACAAGTGTTTCATGACTGGGGCTATCAGGAAGGCTCACTTAGTTGGGCGTTGAGTGAAATATTGAGTATGGCTTGTGATACATACATTTATGGGTCAACATGTATATACCTTTGCTTATTTGTATAAAATTAAAGGGCTGGCATTACCATTTTCAACAACTATTAGCACTCTGGTCTCTTCTCTGTCTTACCTAACTCAGACGCCGCACACTAGCTGATTATTCCACCCACTTAGAAGTCCTCCTGCTACATGATTCCCCTGGTCTTAGATATTAGTATCATACTATTTTTTTTTATTTTCCACAATACAGTCATTCTATATCTGTCCATTTCCCCTCTGGGTAATTTCATTCAATAGAACCGGATGTCTTGTGAACACTTCTTAAAGCATTTCTGTTCAAAGGAAATAAAACACTTTTTGCCAAAAAAAATTCTGTTATTTGAAATAAGAATAAGGAATATGCCTTTTTAAAATGATCTCTTGAAAGTATATAAAACGTTTGTTTGCAAGAAGCTTTATTTTATTTTATTGGAAACAGAAATAAGGATACAATATAATGGACTTTGTATTAGTATGAATAGTAAGACAGAGATCATATTAAATCATCCTCCCTGAAATTGAACGTCTGCTGTACCAGTTTCTTATACAACAATCAGCTGTCCATACAGCGCAGGGAAGAAGCCAAAGCATAAAATAGCCCCCTAATCCCCCTGAGCCCACAGTCAGAGGGGCAGAGTCCGGGGCCCACGCGGAAGTAGGGCTTCAGCACCTGAGCAAAGGTCTCCGTGAAAGAGTGAAGGTGAGACCTGTCCCTCGCTGTAGAGAAGCAAACCTGGCCCAGCTCATAGTCCAGGTAAAGGCCAATGGCTGTGGGCTTGGCCTTCAGAGCCAGAGAGGCACAGTCACAGAGCCCACTGCCAGGTAGACGCCATCCTGCAGCTGGACTGTCCAGGATCTCATGGGCCTGCCAGGGGCCGCTGGGCCTTGCCGTCTAGGGCGTCGGTGCACACGCCCACGGCCCACTGGGGCTTGTGGCCCACCTGCACCTCCCAGTAGTGGCGGCCAGAAGCGAAGCCTTCCTGGCCCAGGGACCACCAGCTCAGCGGCGCCTTCCCATGGCCGGGGCTCCCCGTCCACTTTGGGCCTTTCCTCACGAAGGTCACAGACTTTTTGTCCTCAGAAACACGCAGTCGGGGGTGAGTCGTCCGGGGTCAAGGCTCACGTCTTCTCGGAATTTCCGGATGACTCGCTCAGTGCAGAGCACAGTGGAGGGAGGCTGTAGCCCGCCTGCCTGAAGCGCAGGGGCTGTGCAGCCGGGCCTCCAGGCCCTCACAGCGCTGCTGCAGGCTCCTCAGCTCCCTCAGCAGCATCTCGTCAGACATCACGCTCCTCTCTGCCACCTCCCCAGGAGGCCTCTCAGCCGCAGACATGGTCTGAGTAGGCCGCGACCTTAACATTGTGCTGCTCCTGCAGGCGATTCCCCTCTTCTGACAGCCTGTAGAGAGCTGCCTCTTGCTCGCGCCTCCACCAGCTGGGTGAGCTGCATGGATTCCGAGGCCAACTGTCTCCTGAGCTGTCTCACCTCCCTCCCTAAGCTGCAGGAGGTGTTTGTCTTGGGTGTCCCAAAGCTTCTCGGCCTCTGCCAACTGCTTCTTCAGGGACTGGATGTAGCCGCTGATCCTCTGTCTGTGATGAGCCGCAGCTTCCGCCACAGGCCTCACACTGTGGCCCTGGTGGGCAGGGCGCTGGGCACAGGGGACACAGCAGCCCTCGTCATCCTCACAGAAGAGGCTCAGGACCTGCTTGTGCTCCTCACACCTGCGCCCTCCTCCCGCCCCCTCGCTGCTTCTGGAGCTGTGCAGGAGCTTGGCCAGGGCCACCAACCTTCCCAGCTGGGGTTGGCACTGACACGCTTCCCGCGGGGCTGCCGCACACTGGGCACGGGAATGTTTCCTGCAGGTCCCTCCAGGCCATGCGGATGCAGTGGTCACAGAAGTTATGTCCGCAGTCGATGGTGACCGGGTCGTTGAGGTAATCCAGGCAGACGGAGCAGATGAGCTCTGCCTGCATTTTTGCTCCAGGGTTTCTGACGCCTCCATCCTCAGCTGTTGGCAGGGCAGGACTGGAAACCTCAGAAGGTGGCGCCCCTGTGGCTCTCCCCTGTCAGAGAAAAGTCAGTCAGACCTGTCCTGAACTCAACATGGCTTTTGGAGTGCTATGTCTGTCTGATGACCCAGCACACCTCTGGGAACAAAGGGACATTCTAAGTGTATTCTCCTAGGACCTGAACAACTGCTAGAGGCTTCTTGAGTCAACTTCCCTTTCTGAAGTCCTATTGTTTCATATCACCCATTTTCTCAAATAATGAGATCACGGCATTCAAATCAGAGTCATGAACACTCAATTCTGAGACTTAATTTAAAGGAAAAAAATACCAGATGGTCCCACGGGTACCCTCTAGACTCTGCACACAACAAAGTTACTACAGTCACTGTAGGAGTTAAGCTACAGTTGAGCAAGAACCACAAAGTTCCCTGATTGATCTTTGTGCCCACCACTCATTCCCCGGTCACCGCAAATCCCTGAGTGATCCCTTACTCACCTTGGCCTGACTCTGCCTGGCACAGCGCTTGGTGCTGGTGGTGATCTGCTCTCCCTGGCAGAATGCAGACTTCAACCTTGCACAATGCACTGTGTGCCCAGCACTGATCACTGGGTTTATATACATCAGAGGGTGGAGCTGGAGAGACCCACCCTGGAGGGACTGGTGGGATTAGGGTGGGACTGAGTCATGAGGGGATTTTCAGGGATCATTGATTCTGCAAGCTATTCTGACTACTCAGAGCTCCACGTGCAGGGAGGCTGTTTCTGTTTCTAAACCTAGTTTTCCTTGTGAATCAACTGTCTTCTCCAAATCTCTGATTCCGTCTTGTTTGAGGAAACATGCAAATACTACATGAAAGACAAAGCACTGTTGGGACCAGAGATAGAGAGGGAGGCTGCAAGGTGATTGTAGGGGTGTGATCTTTGGCCCAGTGCAGGGAAATTAATTCCCTGTTAGTGGCAGGGTGTGAACATCGTTTTCTTTAGATTCAGCTGTAGACCTTTCTTTCCACATTCTTGGTCAAAGTCAGCCAGCATTTGTGCAGCTTGGGTAATGTTTGGTGTTATTAGAACGATGTCATCAGCAAAGCAAGGTGGTGTAGTTGCTGACCATCTATCTTCACTCCCATTCCTTACCATACTAATTGTCGCATGATGTTCTCGAGGGTGGCGCTGAAGAGCTTTGGTGAAATGGTATCACCCTGTCGAGCCCCTCTTTTGACATCAATGATCACTTCTTTGTAGAATTGTGAGATCCTGGTGGTGAATCTGTAATACTGCTCACAAAGGATCTTCAACTATTGGGTTTGAACACCCCTGTTTGGCTAGGATCGATGACCGCTTCAGTCTCCACAGAATCAAAGGCTTTCTGAAAATCAATGAACGTGACACAGAGCGGCATCTTGTACTCTTTACACACCTCAATGAGCTTGGTTAGTGTGTGGATATGGCCGATTGTGCTGAATCCTTTCCAGAAGCCTGCTTGCTCGCGTGGTTGTCCTTCATCTAGTGTTCTGCTAATCCTGTTCAGGATGACTCGTGTAAACAAATTGTAGATGACAGACAACAGGCAGATGGGGCAATAGTTGCCGATTTTGTGAATGTCTCCCTTCTTGAACAGTAGAACTGTCCTGCTGGTTTTCCATTGGGAGGGCACCTTGCTTTCAGACAGGTAGTGTGTGAAGAGCCGAGCTAGTGTATTGATGAGTACCGATGGCAGATTCTTCAGGTGTTTTGGTCTGACTTTGTCTGGGCCTGGTGCTGTTTCCCTTCTTTACCAAAGGCCGAGTCAAATTTTCCCCTTGGTTTGTGTAAAGAATCTCTCCACAGTTGGTAAAATAATGATATACAATTAAAATATATCATACATTATTTACTAGAAATATCAGAACACCAAAAGGTTCCCAGAGCTCTGTAGCAGTGATCCCTAAATGCAGAGCCAGCTGAAAGCTTGAGTAACCCCAGGCATGGCGCTTAAAACAAAAACAAAATAAATACAGGAATCAAAGTCCTCTCCAAGAAATATAATTTTTATGATTATGTTAAATATCAGAAGACCTTTTTCACCATGTAAAAATAATGCAAATGATGGCATCCATTCCATTTAATTGTTTGATTAAGTTGAAAGCATTTAATATTTTTTAATTCATTATCTAGTAATCGGTTTCTGAAATGATCAGATAATAGTAAATATTGTCCGTATTCCCCAAGCACCAGCAGCTCTGAACCCATTGCTCAGAGGCTGACCAGGATCTCCTGGTAGTGAAGCACCTTCAGCAAAGGTATGAGCAGGCTCCGTCCCCTGCAGTGTCTTCTTATGAATTAAGAAGGAGAACCTAACTTTCCCTTCATATTATGTCAGTCTGCACAAAATGATGAGCATATTCCAGGAAGAATATTTTATTGTAAGACCAGAGATACCTTTAACAGTGTTCACATTGTAACTCGAATGAACGACACTGAAGCTTATTTTATGTGATTATATAAGAAGTTATTTTTTATCTATCTATGTTTATATACATATATATGTATATATATACATATATATGCATATATATATATATATATATGCGAGGCCCATCATTAAATGCTGGACTTAGAGATGACTGGAAGAGTATGCTACCTGCACGGCAGAGCCTGGCAAGCTACCCGTGTTATATTTGATATGCCAAATACCAGTAACAATTATAGACCTCACTCCGAATGGATTGTGACTCTTTATGTTCCTGGAGCAAGCAGATGCTCTTGGGCTCTACTAGCATGAGACAGGACATATGGAGATGTTACTGGGGCCCGCTCGAGCAAATCGATGAACAACAGGAAGACAGTGATACAGTGAATATATATATATATATATATATATATATATATATATATATATATATATATGGCTGTGTAGTCAGAATTGGTGATGATCAGGGCTTTCTCCTGGGTCTTACTCAGGAATTACTCGCAACAGTGCTCAGGGTACGAGATAGGATCCCAGGGATTGAATCTGGGACAGTGAGTGCAAGGGAAATTCCCTATGCACTGGTATATGACTCCATCCATTTTCATTTCTTGAAAAAGAAATAATGATAGATATTGGCAAAGATTCTTTAGAATTAATAGAGCCTGAATGGGGCTAAAGAAATTATTGTTACTAGCCCTAAGTTAGCAAAAACTCGATATGGCCAGACACACTGTCAGACATGACACCTGAGCACAGAACCCTAGGAAGCCCTGAGCGCATTTGGGGGTATGGTACCCACAAAGCATGAAAATACAACAACAAAGAAACCAACACTGTAGGTCGATATCATATTGATAGATGTATGCATATATATGTGTATGTGTATATATAATATATAATAGCATTATATATAATATATAATAGCAATATATTATATATATACATAATAATAGACCCACTGAGTATAGCCCAAAACCAAAAAGAAAAAAAACAAAAATTGCTTGTTCTTGTGATACAAGGAAGGTAGTATCTGAACGATGAGTAACTGTTCTGGAATGAGTAACTGTTCTGCAAATGTTGCAGATAGGAAATGCTATCAATATGATATCATGGTATCATATCATGATATACTAGCACTTAGGAAATAAAATTAAATAAATGAGAGCAGAACAGAGAGTGTGTATTGGGGGTTCAGGTGCTCGTGCTGCAGTCCTTACTGACAATGGCTCATTCCCGTAGACTTTCCCATCATGAAAGGGAATGTACCCCAACACTCCTAGGTGTGCTCTCAAAATCTAAGTCTTCCCCTGCCCTCTGAAAACTCTAATCAACACAGGCTTGATGCTCTTAGAAACGACAATGGTAGGGGTCTGGTGAGATAACCTAAAGGCACATGCCTGGCATGTGGCTGACCCAGCTCTGCTCCATGGCACCCAATAAGGTCACCAGAGCACCATCAGAAGTGATCCCTCAGTACAGAGCCTGGAGTAAGCCTGGAGCATGTTGGGCGTAGCTGAACAAACAAAACCAAACCAACAACTGCACCTCAGAAAAAAATACCAGCTATCAAAACAATAGAAGTCACTAACTTCCTTAGCTAACTCCACAAACCTTCAGTGAAGAACTAACAAGTAATTTTTCTTTAAAGGAAAAGCACATTTCTAAGCTACTCACACTGTAGGAAGATTTCTTGCCCATTTCTATTGTACTTTACAGATGTACTAGAAACCCACCTCCTAGCTGAGGTATAAAGGAAGCAAATAAAATGATGAAAACTCTAGATAAATACAAAATAGACGTTGGGAGAATTTGACTTATGCAGTTAAAGAAGACCCTGGAGAGAAGCAGAGGAGGAGAGGTGACATCTTCACATCACTTCAGTTTCACCTTGCGGTTTTTTCCTTTAGTATTTGGCCAAACCTGGCCGTGCTCAGGCATTTCTCCTGGCTCTGCACTCAGGGGTCACTCCTGCTAGAGTGAATCTGAGAGGGTGCAGGGATTGAACCTGAGTTGGACATGTGCAAGGCAAGCGCCTCCCGTGGTTCTATCCCTCCAGCCCTCCCAGCTGTACTATCACTCCTTCCCTTCACCACTGCATTTCATGGAACATAAAGATTGATTACATGGCTTAAATATTAGTATATTTTAGAGGGAAAAATGGAATGCCCTGAGGGTTTTTTTTTTTTTTTGCCTCTAGTCTGTTGTGTGAGTTTCTCTAATAAATAAAAAAAAACTGAGAGCAAGTCGCAGGTAGGAAACAAACCACTGGGGAGGAAAGAGTAGGGTAGGAGGGGCAATGGGACACTGAGACAAGTGGTCACCCGGGGAAGTTTCTAGCTAGAATGTGTCAGGGATGAAACCCTATGAGTTACAGATTGCAAACCACAGTGCTTGTAAAATTAAAAGTGCCTGCCGTGGAGAGAGGGTGGGGGGAATAGAGCTGGGGACACTGGTGGCGGGAAGTGGTGACTGGTATTGGGGTCGTTAATGAGACACTGAATGCTTAGAACTCAGTCTGTTAAATCAAGGAGCCTTAAAATAAAAAAAGTGAGTATGGGGGCTGGAAAAGAGCACAGCTGGCAGAGCATTTGCCTTGCAAGCAATAGACCTGGGTTCAATCCCTGGCATCCCATATGGTCCCCTGAGCACTGTGTCACCATACTCAACAATTTCACTCAAAGCCCAACTAAGTAAGCATTCCTGATAGCCCCAGTCATGAAACACTTGTGTTACCTGTCTGTAATCACATACTTTAGAGACACTCGTATTATCACCACCGAGTTATCTGTCTAATAGGAACACCAGCAACTTCCCTACAACTTCCTGCATCCTCTAAACTGATGAGGGGCCCATAGGTTGCCGATGGGTTACTGACTCAAGTCGATGACCTGTTTTGCTTGTCTGCAACTGTTATTGATATGCCTAAATCTTGCAGAAAAATCTCAGAGCCAGGAGTGTTGTAAAAGTATAGCTCCAATATGAGAATAGAGAGTGAGATAGATAGATAGAGACAGAGAGAGAGAGAGAGAGAGAGAGAGAATCTTTCAAGACCATGGACGAATAGCACAAGTTTTAAGATCAAGTTTCCCAGTTCTTTTTTTCCTTTCTTTTTTTTTTTTGCTTTTTGTGTCACACCCAGCTGGTTACTCCTGACTCTTTGCTCAGGAATTCCTCCTGGCAGTGCTCAGGAGACCATATGGGCTGCTGGGAATCAAATCTGGGTGCATCGCATGTAAGGCAAGGCCCTACCCACTGTGCTATCACTCTGGCCCTAAGTCTCCCAGTTCTAATCCTGTAGGTTGCTGTTGATGTCTTAGGGGAGGTTGGTTCCTGATCAGTAAAGCATTCACAACATCTCCAGGACCCACTTTGGGGAATAAGTAATTCACTCTTAGGTGGAAAGGGTTTATTTAAATTGCAGGGGAAAAGTGTGAAATGTGTGTCATCCAATCAGGGAGGGTGTGTGAGGGGATTAAATTAGGGTGTGTGCTTCTTGGAGGGTGTGTGCTTTAAGCATTTAGCTACAGGTGGCAACAGAAAAGAGGAAATGATGGCATTGGCCCTATCTCTCTTCAGTGCCTCAAATCAACTCCACACCAGGCTGCCCCATGTTCAAATTCGTGTGTATTCTTCTAAGTCTGCTGCTTCCCTACACCTCTAGGTCTACATTCTCCCCACAACTTCCTCCTTAATCTGCACTCTACAGCCGCAGCAAAGACTCGACCTACTGTGTTGGTTTCCCTTGTTGTTGCATTTTCTATGCTTTGTGGGTACCACACCCCAAATGCTCTCAGGACTCCTAGGGTTCTGTGCTCAGGTATCATGTCTGACAGTGTGTCTGGCAATATAGAGTTTTGCTAATTTAGGGCTAGTAACAATAACTTCTTTAGTCCCATTCAGGCTCTATTAATACTAAAGAATCTTTGCCAATATCTGTCTTTTTTCCTTTTTCAAAAAATGGAAATGAATGGAGTCATATAACAGTGCACAGGGAATTTCCCTTGCACTCACTGTGCCACATTCAACTCCTGGGATCCTATCTGGTACCCTGAGCACTGTAGGGAGTAATTCCTGAGTAAGAGCCAGGAGAAAGCCCTGATCATCACCAATTCTGACTACACAGACCACAGACACACACAGATATATATATATATATATATATATATATATATATACATATATACATATAGATACATAAATAGAAAAATAAAAAATTTTCTTTCACTTCTTATAGAATCACATAAAATAAGCTTCAGTGTCGTTCATTTGAGTTACAATGTGAACACCGGTTAAAGGTATCTTCTGGTCATGGTCTTGCAATAAAGTATTCTTGAATATGTAATGCAGGTAAATATCCCTTTTCACTCCTTTATTTTAGGCTGTACCTGGCCCTGTGTTTGGTGTCTTTTGCATAGGCCCAGTGCACTCTGAAGTGATGAGATTGAATGTAGGTATTCTCTAAATTTGTTCAGTTCTTTGGACTTTCTCTGACCTAGAACAATTTAATTACGTTAATTTATTTTCATTAAAATTTAAATTCCTTAAGTCAATTTCATTGAAATTCATCTCTTCACTTCTCTCTGTTTCTAGTATCAATCTTGAAACCAACTAGTCCGTCTGGGAACCTGAGAGAAAGAAATGTACTTAACGCTCTCATGCTATTCTCCTGAAGATACAGAGGAAACCTGGAAATTCCAGGTGCTTATATTTGGCAAGGAATTGATTCCTTAGAATGTATTCTTAAGGAATATGAGAAACATTAATTTTTTGGTGGAGGAATGAAGATTTCTTTTTTTTAGAGGTAGAAATTTAGCTGAAAAGTGTTGTACTATTCCGTGGGACCATGATAATTTAAGAACTTTGTATACTTTGATTTTTGAATTTCAAAATTTGAAATTTGAAAGCTAAAATTTTCTAACTAATGTAATGTGCAATGTAGTACCTTCCTGCTCCTATAGAAGATGAGAGTAAGAGAAAAGTACAAGAAAGAATTCTCCAAAGAATGCAAGAGAGAGGGGGAGTCTGCTGTGATGAGTTGCATGTTGTTTGAGTTTGCGAAGTTTCCTTTTTGTAAAACATGACTGAGAGCTTGCAAAGTAAGTGGAAAAGGAAATTTTGAGCTGAAAAGAAAGAAAAAAACTGAATGCCCTAAAGAAACACAGCAGAGTTAAAATTAATTTTAAAATAGATGTTAATATTTTTTTCCTTTGGCTGTTGGGTCACACCCAGCGATGCTCAGGGATTATTCCTGACTCTGGCTCTGCACTCAATAATTTCTCTTGGCAGTGCTCAATAGACCATATGTATCTGGGCATCGAACCCGGGTCTGCGCTTGCAAGGCAAATACCCTATCGTTATATTATCATCCAGCCCAGATGTTGAGATTTTAATGAAAGGTGTTCAAGAGATAGCACCTGTCATGGTACCCCAAAGCTGCCAAAAGATTGAATGTGCAACAAATGGTGAAACAGATGACATAATAATGCAGGGAAATGAAAGTCTTCTAAATTCTACATAGATTTGGTTTCTCCCAGGAGCTCTGCAGAGCAGGGGCCATTGTAGGGGAGACAAACCACTTAGACACAGGAGAGAAAGCTGCAAAAACCTAAAAGTCAGCCCATTTGAAGACATTGAAATGTGTGTTTTCAGGGGCCAGAGAGATTGTGCAGCTGGTAGTGCATTTCCTTGCATGCAGCCAATGCATGCTCGAACCCCAGCATTTCATATTGTCTCTTGAGGACCGCCAAGAGTTATTTCTGAGTCACAGCAAGAAGGGATCCCTGAGCTTTGCTAGATGTCAGCAAAGAGGAAAAAAAAGTTGTATATTAAGACAGATTTTAATTGCTTGGCTCATAGCTGACGGTGTTCTGAGGCTACTCCTTGCTTGGTGCTCAGAAAACAAGCAGTATAGAAATCAAACCTAATAGCTGACAAATATAAGTCAAGTGCTGCTGTAAGTGAGTGACATGACCAGCCAATTCTCAGATAGGTGGCTTAAAGTATTTAATTTTTTGGATTTGAGAAACGAACCTAGAACTTCACACAGGCAAGGCAGTTTCTCTACCCTGCTACAGTCCTTGACCACATTTGATACATGAAGAAGCTCAAGATATAAATTCATTCCCTAGAAAGGGAATTAGCTTAGAAGGCTGGAGGAGGAAAAAAATGGTAGATGCTAGTAAATGTGACAGAACACAGTACAGCTTAAAATGTTTTGAAGCTGAGACGACTATGGTCTAATAATGGTAAACTGAGAGACATGTCGAGGGTCTCAAAGCGACTGCGGGTCGCAAAAAGGAATATTCAAGTTGTTTGGGGATCTGGCTGTTATAGGGTGATGCATTACTAGGAAATTCCTTGAGAGTACCACCTTGTACAATGGCTGCCCTGTCAGTTTTCCCAGGAAAGAGTGAAAGAGAAAGAAAAAAGGAGGCTTTCAGCTGAGCAATCAAACATGGGGTCAAAAGCTTTATTGACAGTGTTTCCTTACAAATAGAGAGGAAAAAAAAAAACATACATGCTGTCCACGAACCTGCACACAGCTTTAGTCTATGACCATACGCATCATAAGAGAAGTTGAAAAGGTCCTATAGCAATATGAGGTATCACTGTTTCTGAAAGTTTACCAGTGATTCTATGCAAGTACGACCTCTGCCTCAAATCATAAAATGAAAGTACTCCCCATCTCATAATCCAGAAAAACACCGATTTTCACAACTTGTTCCGGGTGTTCAATGCATGAGTTATTCTGATATTTGACCTGTAATTGAATTGCCAGAAGTCGCTTTTGCTTTCAGATATGGGAGGTGCTGACATAATTCTGTGGAGAGATTCTTTACACACACCGAGGGAAAATTCACCTCTGCCTTTGACTTAGACCTGCCAAAAATGCCTGCAGCCATCAAAGACCTCACAGCACAGCACAGCTGGGAAAGGAGTAATAATAGTATCACCTTGGCGGGTAACCAGAACAGCAGCTGGCTAGATCCAATGACTGCACTTTTTCTATCATTGGAGACAGTCAGATGTGGGTGGGCAGTCACAGGATCCAGGATCAAATCTTACTGGAATTTGCTCATCATTTTGTGCAGAACGACATAAAGTGGAGGGAGAGTGAGGTTCTCCTTCTCCAATTCATAAGAAGACACTGCAGGGGACAGGGGCCTGCTCATACCTTTGCTGAAGGTTCTCCACTTCCAGCAGATCCTGGTCAGCCTCTGAGCAATGGGTTCAGAGCTGCTGGTCCTTGGGGAATACTGACAATATTAACTATTGTTTGATCATTCAGAAACCGATTACTAGATAATGAATTAAAAATATTAAATGCCTTCAATTTTATCAAACAATTGAATGGAATGGAAGCCATCATTTGCATTCTTTTACATGGTGAAAAATGTCTTCTCACCTTTAACATGATCATACACATTCTATTTCTTGAGAGGACTTTGATTCCCGTATTTATTTTGTTTGGTTTTGAGTGCCATGCCTGGGGTTACTCAGGAATTTCACCTGGCTCTGCATTTAGGGATCAATCCTGCGGAGCTCTGGGGACCTTTTGGTGTTCTGATATTTCTAGTATATATGCATGATATATTTTAATTGTATATCATTATTTTAACACAATGTACGTTAACAATGTGAATACATTTTCTTTTATTGATAAAATAGAAGTATACTGCTTCATTAACTTGGAAGCATTATTTTGAAATAACATATATATCAGAATCCCATGTTTTCTATCCAAAACAGAAAAGTAGACCTGGAGTGACAGCTCAGCAAGTTGGTGTTTGCCTTGCTTCTGGCCGACTTGTGTTTGATCCCTGATACCCCATTCGGTCCCTCGAGCACCTTCTGGATTAATTCTTTAGTAAAGAGCCTGGAGTAACCCCTGAGCGTCACTGGGTTTGATCAAAAATAAAAAAAAAACAGGAAAGGAAATTCTATCGGTAAATTCAGAGAGAGGAGGGGGGGTAAGACATAGAGAGAGAGGGAAAGAGAGAGAGAGAGAGAGAGCAAAAAAACTGTCTTTCCTTGTAGATAAAATAAGAATAAATTGAAAAATACACCATCCTTGTTGGTATCAGCAAGATACCACAAATATACCATGCTTGTTGTTATCATGCTAGTTGGTTTATCTCAAAAATAAAAGTTTAATGGTTCTACAACATTTTTTTTTTGCCTTTGGGTAACACCTGGCAATGCTAAGGGATTACTCCTGGCTCTTTGCTCAGGAATTACTCCTGGCAGTGCTCGGGACCATATAGGATGCCAGGGATCGAACCCGGGACAGCTGGCGTGTAAGGCAAATGGCCTACCCATTGTACTATCACTCCGCCCATACATAATATTTGAAGTAATAATATGAGCCTGTAAACAAGATAAACCAAACACTACAAAAAATGTCTTAATTTTTATGGAACCAGAAATAGAAAGAGAGAGAGAGGTAGACGGAGTAATTTGGCAAATAAACGAAAATACAATTGTAGAGTATAGAGTTTATCAATGTCTGTTTAAAAATTAATCATTTTATTTATTATGTAACTTTATCCTAAGGCACCACAATTTCCCAGGTTATTTACAGTAGATTTGTGGCCAACGCTCATCCGGTACCAACTCCAACAACACAGTTGTAACACAGGGATAACTAGATCACTAGACTAGATCATTAGACATCCATTGTTGATTGATTTCCTTGAGCCGGTGCCAGTAACATTTCCATTTGACCCTATCGCATGCCAGTGTAGTCCCATCGCATCTGGTTGTTTCAGGAATATGAAGAGCCTCACCATTTGTTCAGGGTCTTATCAAAGAAGTCTGAGCATCTAGTAGGTGGGCAGCCAAGTAATCTTTGGACGTCCCGAGGGATCCAGTCAGTAACGGCTCAGTCCAGCTGTGGTCTCCAAATCGCATTATCTGTCCAGCCCCTCTGGTCTTCAATGGATTAAACCAGGATATTGTACACATATTAATTACAGGAGAAATATTCTCACGCCTTGTTCCAGGACTGCAGGCTCGGGAAAGGAGAAATTGTGGACCCAGTTAAATTTCCCTGGGGAAAAAGTGAGCCTGCATCAGAGCCTGGTGCTTTGGTATTGTGAGTGTTTTGTTGTGAGGCCACACCCTGCCACTAACAGGGAATTTCCCTGCTCTGTGCTCAAGATCACACCCTACAATCACCTTGCAGCCTCCCATATATCTCTGGTCCCAACAATGCTTCGTAGTTCATATAGTATTGGTATGTTTTCTCCAAAAGGATGGGATTAGAGACTTGGAGAAGACAGTTGATTCACAATGAAAACTAGGTTTAGAAACAGAAACAGCCTCCCTGCACGTGGAGCTCTGTGTAGTCAGAACTGCGCTTGGGGAATCAATGACCCCTGAAAATCCCCTCATGAGTCAGCCCCACCCTAATCCAACCAGTCCCTCCAGTGTAGGTCTCTCCAGCTCCATCCTCTGATGTATATAAACCCTGTGCTCAGTGCTGGGCACACAGTGCATTGTGCCAGGGTGAATTCTGCATTCTGCCAGGAGAGCAGCTCACCACCAGCACCAAGCACTGTGCCAGGCAGAGTCAGGCCAAGGTGAGTAGGGATCACTCAGGGATTTGCGGTGACAGGGGAATGAGTGGTGGGCACAAAGATCAATCAGGGAACTTTGTGGTTCTTGCTCAACTGTAGCTTAACTCCTACAGTGACTATAGTAGCTGTTGTGTGCAGAGTCTATAGGGTATCCGTGGGACCATCTGGTATCTGTTTCCTTTAAATTAAGTCTCTGAATTGTGTGTTCATGTCTCTGATTTGAATGCCGTGATATCATTATGAGAGAAAATAGGTGATATGAAACAATAGGACTTCAGAAAGGGAAGTTGACTCAAGAAGCCTCTAGCAGTTGTTCAGGTCCTAGGAGAATACACTTAGAAAGTCCCTTTGTTCCAGAGGTTGCTGGGTCATCAGACAGACATAGCACTCAAAAGCCATGTTGAATTCAGGACAGGTCTGACTGACTTTTTCTCTGACAGGGGAGAGCCACAGGGGCGCCACCTTCTGAGGTTTCCAGTCCTGCCCTGCCAACAGCTGAGGATGGAGGCATCAGATACCCTGACCAAAATGCAGGCAGAGCTCATCTGCTCTGTCTGCCTGGATTACCTCAACGACCCGGTCACCATCGACTCGCGGACACAACTACTGTGATCACTGCATCCGCATGGCCTGGAAGGACCTGCAGGACACATTCCCGTGCCCGGTGTGCCGGCAGCCCCGCGAGGAGAAGCGTGCCAGTGCCAACCCCCCAGCTGGGAGGGCTGGTGGCCCTGGCCAAGCTCCTGCACAGCCCGGGAGCAGCAATGGGAGGCCGGAGGAGGAGCGCAGGTGTGAGGAGCACAAGCAGGTCCTGAGCCTCTTCTGTGAGGATGACGAGGAGCTGCTGTGTCCCCCTGTGTGCCCAGCTCCCTGCCCACCAGGGCTACCGCAGTGAGGCCTGTAGCGGAGGCGGCGGCTCATCACAGACAGAGGATCAGCGGCTACATCCAGTCCCTGAAGGAAAAGTTGGCAGAGGTGGAGAAGCTGGATCTCACCCAACACAAAAACCTCCTGCAGCTGAGCAAAGAGGGGGCAAAAGGAGGGAACTCAGTCAGCATTGGAATTAGAGCAGCTCACCCAGCTGGTGGAGCGCGAGCAAGAGGCAGCTTTCTGCAGGCTGGCAGAAGAGGGAGAAACGCGTGGCAGGAGCAGCACAATGTCAAGGTCGCGGCCTACTCAGACCATGTCTGCACGCTGAGAGAACTCCTGGGGAGGTGGCAGAGAGGAGCTTGATGTCTGAGGAGATGCTGCTGAGGGAGCTAAGGGAGCCTGCAGCAGCGCTGTGAGGACCTGGAGCTCCCGCCATGAACATACTGCGCTTCAGGCAGGCGGGCTATAGCCTCCCTCCACTTTGCTCTGCGCCTGAGCTGCGCCATCCAGAAATTCCAAGAAGACGTGACCCTCGATTCCAGGACAGCTCACCCCTTGACTGCGCCGTGTCTGAGGACAAAAAGTCTGTGACCTTCGTGAGGAAAAGGCCCAAAGTGGACGGGGAGCCCCGTCCCTGGGAAGGCGCCGCTGAGCTGGTGGTCCTGGGCCAGGAAGGCTTCGCTTCTGGCCGCCACTACTGGGAGGGTGCAGGTGGGCCACAAGCCCCAGTGGGCCGTGGGCATGTGCACCGACGCCCTAGGACGGCAAGGCCCAGCGGCCCCTGGAAGACCTCAATAGATCCTGGACAGTCCAGCTGCAGGATGGCTACTACCTGGCCGTGGGCTCTGTGGCTGTGCCTCTTGGCTCTGAAGGCCAAGCCCACAGCCATTGGCGTTTACCTGGACTATGAGCTGGGCCAGGTTTGCTTCTACAACGCGAGGGACAGGTCTCACCTTCACTCTTTCACGGACACCTTTGCTCAGGTGCTGAAGCCCTACTTCCGCGTGGCCCGGACTCCGCCCTTTCACTGTGGGCTCAAGGGAGGATTAGGGGGCTGTTTGATGCTTTGGCTTTCTTCCCCTGCGCTGTATGGACAGCTGATTGTTGTATAAGAAACTGGTACAGCAGACGCTCAATTTCAGGGAGGATGATTTAATATGATCTCTGGGTCTTACTATGCATAGTAATACAAAGTCTATTATATTGTATCCTTATTTCTATTTCCAATAAAATAAAATAAAGCTTCTTGCTACAAATGTTATCTATTCTTTCAAAAGATCATTTTAAAACGCATATTCCTTATTCTTATTTCTAATAACAGAATTTTTTTTTTTTTTGCAAATAGTGTTTTATTTCCTTTGAACAGAAATTCTTTAAGAAGTGTTCACAAGACATCCGGTCCTATTGAATGAAATTAAACAGAGGGAAATGGACAGATATAGAATGACTGTATTCTATTGTGGAAAATTAAAAATATAGTATGATACTAATATCCAAGACCAGGGAATCATGCCAGGAGGACTTCTAAGTGGGTGGAATAATCTGCTAGTGTGCGGGCGTCAGAGTTAGGTAAGACAGAGAAGAGACCATATTGCTAATAATTGTTGGAAATGGTAATGCCAGCCTATAATTTTATACAAATAAACAAAGGTATATACATGATGACCCATAAATGTATGTATCACAAGCCACAATGCGAACGAGAAGTGAGAGACAGAGAGAGACTCACACAGAGAGAGGGGAGAGGTAACCTGGGGACATTTGTGGTGAAAAATGAGCACTGGTAGAGGGCTTTTTTTTCTTTTCGGGTCACACGTGGCAATGTCAGGGTTACCCTGGCTCTTCGTTCAGGAATTACTCCTGGCAGTGCTCACAGAACCATTTGTGATGTCGGGGATCGAACCGGGTCAGCCGCTGCACAAGGCAAAAATGCCCTACCTGCTGTGCTATCGCACCAGATACTCAGAATGGGTTTTGATAAAAAGCAAACAGGGAACTCTGTGTGTGTGTTTGTGTGTGTTTGCATGTGCATGTGTGTGTCTCTGTGTGTTTTTGCGTGTTCTAGGATTGATGAGTCAGACACTTGTGGGTCAGGGCATCAGTTAACCCTCTGGGTTGGTCCTCTGAGGCCACTCGTACAACCCTAAGCCAGGAGGTACTGGGTATGCCTCTCTTCGTCCTTATTTTAGGGTTAGCTTTAAGACAACACAGCCTGCCTGGAGAACATGGTGGATTTTTTTTTAAAAAATTTGACTGAGGGGTTGGGAAATGTTAAGAGGGTTCCCTGCATTGCTTTTGTGTCCACTGACTGTGTTGAGGCTTCAGTTATCAGTCGTGGGTGTCAGGTATCAATCTAGATGCTGCTATTTGCAAAATCTTTGCCTCAACCTGATGACTATTCATTTGCCCCTCATCAAGCTTTTTCTATTTGGGAATCAATTGAATATCTCTGAGGCACATTTTGATTTCGGGTAGCCTTTCTCAGTGCTCTCTATTTCTCATTACTAACTTATTGAGGAGAAACATTGAGGACTTCAGACTCTTCACAATGTTTAAAGTGGGAACAGTGTATCTTAATTGGGAGATACACTTGGCTTCTTCGTATAAAACTAATCCTGGGCAGGAGCAATAGTTAGCTGGTTGTGTGATGGCCATGAACATGGGCATGGTCAAACTGGGTTTTGTTCTAGAACTCCAAACGGTCTGCAATGTTCTAGCAGGGGTGGTCCCTTAGTGCAGAACTCAGTATAAGCCATGAGCACCTCTAGGCATGGACCCAAAACAAAACAAAATCAATATGGAAATCATAGTCCTTTCTCTGAAATAGAATGTCTATGATCATGATAAAGGTCAGAAGACTCCCTTTCAAAGAATGCAAATAATGCATCCATTCCATGTAATAATTCAATCAAGTTGAAGGTATTTAGAGATTTTAAAAAAATAGTGTTTAATTGTCTTTCTCTCAATGCTGAGGCAATATTGAATATTATCTGGATTCCTCATGAATTGTTGGCGGTAGCAGCGGTTCTGAACCCAGTGCTCAGAGGTTGTGTTAGTCGTGACTCACCAGGCACCGCCCCGCCTTTCCTTTGGATTTTGACATTGCTTTTGCCTGAAGTATACTAGAGTTATAAACCACAAACCTGGTTATCTTGAAGCACGGTGTGATCTGGCAGGGTTTGTAGCATCCTGGAAATGTA
Source organism: Cryptotis parvus (assembly GCA_021461705.1). Taxonomy (NCBI): domain Eukaryota; kingdom Metazoa; phylum Chordata; class Mammalia; order Eulipotyphla; family Soricidae; genus Cryptotis; species Cryptotis parvus. Next base: position 31,930 of record JAJIBD010000895.1, on the reverse strand, counting down.
GCCTTAAAGTGGGAACTGAGACAAGGGAACAGTACAGGATGCTCTAAAAGCAACAGGTGTGAAGAAATTGGCTCTGATGTAGATTAACTGATTCCCACAAGTGCTGTTGGGATGAGTCCTTAGTTAAGGAGTGAGGGGACTGATAAGCACTCCTAGGCCAGAGAATAGTACAGGAATGAGGTACTTGCATACAGTCAACCCTAGGGTTTCACTTCCAAACATTCTATAACTACCCTTAGATAATGGTGTTTCATCACCAAAATAAAGACTTTTGAGAAGTACAATCTTCGAACTGACTGGGTACATCACTCAGTTTATGGAGCACTTGTCTTCTATCTGAAGCATACTGCATGTCCTCTGATCACTGAGTTAGGAGTACACTCAGAACACCATCAGGTTTGAGCGAAGAACCTAAAGTTCTCTCCTTACACACTTTCATGTCTCCAAATGGACTGACTGCTTAGGTTTGGATGTTAACTGCAGCTCATGCAGTGGGAGAAGGATATTCTTCCGGGTCAAATTGGTTGCATCTTTCAGACTTTGATGCTGTCCTGCAGAGAGCTCATGATTGAAGTCAAAACTGTAAACTCTATTCCACTCTATAGCTACTTCTGCTAAACAGGCATAGTCTCTATACATAATCCACGATTACATGAAGATTCAGCTGGTTTGATGGTCGAAACCTATGAAATCGCTTTGCTGGCAATATACAGCAACTTATTTCTATCACTACAAATATGTTGATTCTCAAAATTATAGATAAGAGCCAACACATTTCACAGTGTTGAGAATAATTTCCATCATACTTAACTCCAGAATGTTAAGATCTATAAAGTGCCATGAATATTGGGGAGCCAGACTGATAGTACAGAGGAAAGGACACTTGCCTTGCATATGATGAGCTGGGTTACATTTGCAGCCTCCCACATGCTTCCCTGAGCACTGCCAGTTTTGATTTCTGAGCACAGAGCCAGCAATGAACCCTGATTACTACCAGGTTTTGCTGGCCCCCTTCTAAACTTCCCTCATGAATATCCATGAATGCAAAGGGAGGTCCTACATAATGGAGTAGGAGGGACCCATATTGAACTTAAAAATGTGAGCATATATGAAAGACATATACCTACATATAGCTAATATTTTAATATAGATGAAAGGAAAAGAAAGAAAAAACAGAGCAAACATGGTCAACAGAGATTCAGAGGATGGAAGCAAAGACTTGAGAGAACCATAATTTAGGCGACCCAACTATATTGAAACTACAATGCAATAACCTGTTCTCCAAAAAAGAAAAAGAACAGGGCCAGAGCAATAGTACAGTGGGTAGGGAATTTACCTTGCCGACTGCCTTCCCCGTTTCAATCTTTAGCATCCCATATGCTTTCTCCGGCACTGCCAAGAGTAGTTTTTCATTGCAGAGTCAGTATTTACCCTTGAGTAGCACATTTTGTGACCCTCAAGCCCCCTCCAAAAAAAAAATAAAAATTAAAGGAAAAAAATCATCCCTTAGTTTCCATTTTTTTGTGTCTGATCAGTATCACACATGAGGACTAGGGGTTGGAACAAAGGTGATGGAAGGGGGCCGGAGCAATAGCCCAGTTGGCAAGGCCTTTGCCTTGCACGCAGCCTGCCTGTGCTGGCCTGGGTCTCGATCCCTGGCATCCCATATAGTTCCCCGAGTGCTGCCTGGAGTAATTCCTGAGTGCAGAGCCATTAGTATCCCCTGATCATTGCCGGGTGTGACTCCCTCAAAAAAAAGCAAAAAGAAAAAACCAAAAAACCAAAGGTGAAGGGAAGATCAACTGGTGGTGAGATTGGTGTTAGAACAGTGATTTCCCAAAAAAGCAAAAAAATAAAAAATAAAAAAAAAATTTGCATGGTTTACATTACAAAGACAATTCACATTCATTGAGTAGGACTTAGGAATAAGGAAGGAGACAACCACGAACCAAAAACCTGCAGGGGGTGCTATCTAGGTAAGATGAAATGAACAAATAACACATTACCGGTGCTAATGCAGCCTTCCAGACTAGCCCATGATGGCAAGGACCTATCAGACAGAAGAACAAGAAAAACCTTTTTTTTGCCTACTTTAAGCATACTCCATTGGACTCCAGTTGGGCTACTCTATAGCCAACAGGGAAATATGCAGAGAAATGACCTAGCATAGCCTTGTCTGGGTAAGAGCAGCTTGATTAACAGTCTCACTAGGGATTTCTACATAGTAACTCTATCGGGAGACAGTCTGCCAGAAGTCCCTGTGTATCTGTTAACAGGTAGTATCCATCAGACCTCCCTTCGAATATCGTTAGATCTACCTTCTGCCAACATCTCCCCTTTTTCTGTTAAGGCTTCAATTTCACCAACAGAAGAAACTGAGAGGCCTGTTGCACCTTTTCTTATACTGTTTGAACTTACAATATAAGACCAAAAACAGCTGTATCCAAAATAAGCACTCCCAAACCTGCAGTTCCTCCTAAGTCCCTTTAAGCTAGTAGTGGGGTTAATACAGCCAATGCTATAAGCCAAAAGCAAGCAGTAGTAACATCAGAAAGATGATTAGAAAAATTATCATGAATCTTGCTTTGTAAATTTACAATTTTAGCCATAATATTCTTATATGTTAACAATTAACAAATGTTTTCTAATATTATCCCATATAATTCTATATTCTATACTGCTTGTTTTCTGAGCACCAAGCCAGGAGTAGCCTCAGAACACCATCAGCTATGAGCCAACCAATTAAAATCTGTCTTCATATACAACTTTTTTTTCTTTTGGTGACATTTGGCAAAGCTCAGGGATCCCTTCTTGCTGTGCACTCAGAAATAACTCTTGGCAGTCCTCAAGAGACAATATGAAATGCTGGGTTTCGAGCATGCGTTGACTGCGTGCAAGGCAATGCCCTACGAGCTGCACAATCCCTCTGGGCCCCTGAAAACACACATTTGAATGTCTTCAAATGGGCTGACTTATAGGTTTTGCAGCTTTCTCTCCTGTGTCTAAGTGGTTTGTCTCCCCTACAATGGCCCCCTGCTCTGCAGAGCTCCTGGGAGAAACCAAATCTGTGTAGAATCCAGAAGACACTTTCATTTCATTTCTAAGGGGCAGACACAGAGTCAGATCTGATACCTGAGCACAGAACCCTAGGAGTCCTGAGAGCATTTGGGCGTGTGGTACCCAAAAAACGTAGAAAATACAACAACGAAGAAACCAACTCTGTAGTTCGAGTCTTTGCTGAGGCTATAGAGAGTGCAGATTAAGGAGGAAGTTGTAGGAGATTCTGAACCTAGAGGTGAAGGAAGCAGCAGACTTAGAAGAATACACAGGAATTTGATCACGGGGCAGCGTGGTGTGGACTTGATTTGAGGCACTGAAGAGAGACAGGGCCAATGACATCATTTCCTCTTTTCTGTTGCCACCTGTAGCTAAATGCTTAAAGCACACACCCTCCAAGAAGCACACACCTAATTTAATCCCCTCACACACCCTCCCTGATTGGATGACACACGTTTCACACTTTTCCCTGCGATTTAAATACCCCCTTTCCACCTAAGAGTGAATTACTTATTCCCGAAAGTGGGTCCTGGAGACCTTGTGAGTGCTTTACTCGATCAGGAACCAAACTCTCCTAAGACATCAACAGCAACCTACAGGATTAGAACTGGGAAACTTAGGGCCAGAGTGATAGCACAGTGGGCTATTTTACTTGTCTGCAACTGTTTTACTGTCTGCAACTCTTATTGATATGCCTAAATCTTGCAGAAAAATCTCAGAGCCAGGAGTATTGTAAAGTATAGCTCCTATATGAGAGATAGTGAGTGATATAGATAGATAGAGACAGAGATTGAGAGGGAGGGAGGGTGAGAGAGAGAGAGAGAGAGAGAGAGAGAGAGAGAGAGAGAGAGAGAATCTTTCAAGACCATGGAGGGACAGCACAGGTTTGAAGATCAAGTTTCCCAGTTTTTTTTTTCTTTCTTTTTTTTTTTGCTTTTTGTGTCACACCCAGCTGGTTACTCCTGGACTCTTTGCTCAGAAATTCCTCCTGGCAGTGCTCAGGGTACCATATGGGCTGTTGGGAATTGAATCTGAGAGAATCGCCTGCAAGGCAATGCCCTACCCACTCTGCTATCACTATGGCCCTAAGTTTCCCAGTGTTTACTTAAAACAAGAGAGGAAAAAAAAACATACATACTTTCAAGGAACCTGCACACAGCTTTAGTCTATGACCATACGCATCATAAGAGAAGTTGAAAAAAGGTCCGAGGGCAATTAAGGTATCACTGTTTCTGAAAGTTTACCAGTGATTCTATGCAAGTATGAGCTCTTCCTCAAATCATAAAATGAAAGTTCTCCCATCTCATAATCCAGAAAAACACCGATTTTCAAAACTTGTTCCGGGTGTTCAATGCATGAGTTATGCTGATATTTGACCTGTGATTGAAATGCCAGAAGTCAGTTTGAGATATGGGAGGTGCCAACATAATTCTGTGGACAGATTCTTTACACACACTGAGGGAAAATTCGCCTCTGCCTTTGACTTCGACCTGCCAAAAATGCCTGCCTCCATCAAAAACCTCACAGCACAACACAGCTGGGAAAGGAGTAATAATAGTATCATCTTGGCGGGTAACACTAACAAGCAGCTGGCTGGATCCAATGACCGCACTTTTTTCTATCATTGGAGACAGTCAGATGTGGATGCGGGCGGTCACTGGATCCTGCGACCGCCCATCCACATCTGACTGTCTCCAATGATAGAAAAAAGTCCTGGAATTTGCTCATCATTTTGTGCAGACCGACATAAAGTAGAGGGAGAGTGAGGTTCTCCTCCAATTCATAAGAAGACACTGAAAGGGACTGGGCCTGCTCATACCTTTGCAGAAGGTTCTCCACTTCCAGGAGATCCTGGTCAGGCTCTGAGCAATGGGTCCAGAGCTGCTGGTGCTTCCGGAATACTGACAATATTTACTATTGTCTGATGATTCAGAAACCGATTACTAGATTGTCGGGCGCCTCCGCCGGGTCCCCGACAGTGCCGGGAAGCGAAGTTCCCTTCTACCTCCGAAGCCGGCGAGGAATGGATGAACACTCAGGGATCCGATGAGGTTTTAAAAGACTTTACTTATCACAGGTTCAGGCATACAAATCAGCAAAAAGGAAAAACCCGATGCTTAGGATTCCAGGCTAGAACCCCAGCCACGTGTAGGCCAAGATGGCGACCACCACGTGTATAACTTCCAAGGGGAAAAACGCTTACAAGGCGAGATTCCACCGGGAAGAAGAAGCCCGGGAGAGCGGGAACCTGCAAGTTTATACCCCCTGCAACTCAGACCTTCCTCCCATTGTTATGGAAAGCAGGGAGGGTCCAATGCCCTCAGGTAACCCCTCCCCTGCATCTCACCTAGGGCCTTTACTGTGCTAATGTTTTGAGCCGGGAAGGGAAGGCCTTTGAAATGTAGAGAAGGGGGTTTCTGAGATGGCATGTCACTGTACCAAAGATCAACACCAATGCCAGTTAAATATTTCTCCAAGCCTTCACAAGTCTCCTCTACTTCATTGTAGTTTTATATTTTATCAGGGAGCCACGCTTGTTTGTTTGGAAGCAAACAGCATTTCTCTCTGGTCTAATTACTTAGGTGTCCTTACGTGGCCAGGCTAATATGCTGGTAAGATCTAGCTAGTCCCACGATGATTGTGATAGCATGGGAGAATATTTATACCAGCTAGTACAGCATACATGGTCGGATAAACTGCCACATTTAGACTACCCCCTTATCTACGGAGTGATCTCGGGAGGCAATCCAGAGCAGATGTAGCGGCCCTTAGGAGTCCTGCAACAACTCCCCTGATTAGTTTACTAATAAAAATTGAAAAGGTAAGAAATATTTAGTAATGTACAGAAAATTAAGATAAGAAAAAACAATTCCAATTGCAAAATGATAATACATGTTACTTTAGGATCCTAACTTGTTTTTGGACCCAAAGCAAAGTTCAAGATAAAGTGTTTTTAGCTGTCTGATTATAATGGACTATAGTTTGCACTGTCCATAATTTGTGAGAGTCAATTTGCTATATTTTATGTAAAGTCGGGTGTCTGGAACAAAGTCTGTGGGGCTACTTCTGGAACAGCAATAGCGGTGATCATATGAGTATGAGTCTTTGGAGAGCAGCGATCAGGAACTCGTTGAATTGTCAGGAACACTGGATTGGGTCTCAGGAACACTGGAACAAGTGTCTCGAATTCTGGAACAGGAGTCTTGAGTGCTAGAACAGGTGTCCGGAACATCGGTGTGATATCTTGAACTCTGGAACAGGAGTCTTGAGCGCTGGAGCAGGTGTCTGGAACATCGGTGTGGGCGTCTTGCAGGGCTTCTTCAGCAAGGGAACATTGGCACCGGTAACTGTACCTGTAGCTTAGGCGAGACAAAAACACTTTTCGAGGTTAATCACAAGTAGGGATTTTAAGGCTTTGTAGGGATCCAAGTTTGGGATGGAGAGAAGAATATAAAGAAGCTCCAACATGGGTGGAGCAGGGAAATAAGTATGAGAATTGATGATTTTAAAATTGATAAATCTAGTGGATCAGCAGTGGAGTTGATGAATGTAATAGAGGTTTGTAGTGGTCAGAAATTGAGAAGGTAGTAGTTGAGACATAACATAGACACAACATTAATCACAAACATAATGGTGGCCACCACATGCACACACACGCACACATACATTTGATCGATCAATATCTTACAGCTGTATATGTGACCCATTTAGGGTGATAAATGGTAACGAGTCAAGCGCTTCATAAATATAAAGCCGGCAAATGATGGTGAGAAAGTGTCTTTTCCTGTGAATAGAGCATTGGGAAAAATTAGTTTTGCAAATAATTAAATTTTTAGCGAGCACTGTTTTAGGAGTCTCGGAGTATTGAGCACTGTAGCGCAGGTTTACTGGATTCGAATATCTCAAACTGTGAACAGAATCATTAGAAAAACAATTTTTCATTGATTTAGCAAACATTTTTGTAATGAGCTCTGTGATCAGAGTCCAAAGCCTCGAGCATTATAGACGGAATCTGCAGCAGCCAAGTTCTTTTTCTGTAAATCTTTGAAAAAAAGCATTAAAAATTTTTATTAGTTGTTAGCAGATTTTGATATTGAGCACTATACTTGGAGTTCACCCTTTTTTCTTCTTTTCTTAATTTTTAATTTTTTATTATTTTTTTTACCTGTAAACAAAACATTAGAAAACTTATTAGTTTTTAAAACCTTGACACTGAACATCATACACGGCAGTCTATTTTTCTTTAAAACCTGAAGAAACTTCATTAGTCATTTATATATATAAAACCTTAGAAAATTCTTACAAAATATTTTCTCCTTGAGGGTTATTCAGGTGCTTTCACCTTTAAACACTTCAAAGCAGCAAGGAAACATTAAGACACTTACACATTAAACACTTAGAAAATACATATTTTTTTTTATGGTACCTTTTATGGAGGGTTATTTAGGTGCTTTTACCTTTAAACTCGCTCCAAGGCAGTTTTTTTTTTTTTTTTTTAAGGAAAGAAAGGGGTTATCTCCAGCTAAAGCATCAACAGGCTGCAATGCAAGGTTATTTTTATTATAGACGACCCAAGATCAACAGGCTGCAAAGCAAAATTATTGTTATTTAAGATGGACCATGTTTAACAGGCTGCAAAGCAAGGTTATTATTATTAAGAAATGAACCAATTCGGGAGGTTTGAGCAGTTTGCAATTTAAAATTAAGACTTTATATTGAAAGAAATTAGGTGCTTTTAAACCTGCAAGCCATTTATAAACAGTTTTTACTTAGGTGAATTTACATTTTTTTTTGCCTTTTGAGTCACACCTGGCAATGCTCAGGGATTACTCCTGGCTCGTTGATCAGAAATTACTCCTGCCAATGCTTGGGGGACCATATGGGATGCCCGGGATCGAACCGGGTCAGCCACGTGCACGGAAAATGTCCTACCCATTGTACTATCTTTCCGCCCCTACATAATATTTTAAGTAACAATATGAGCCTGTAAGCAAGATAAACCAAACACTACACAAAATGTGTTAATTTTTATGGAACCAGAAATAGAGAGAAAGAGAGTGAGAGATAGAGGCAGTAATTTGGCATATAAACGGCAATACAATTGCAGAGTATAGACTTTATCAATGTCTGTTTAAAAATTAATCATTTAATTTATTATGTAACTTTATCCTATGGCACCACAATTTACCAGGTTATTTATAGTAGAAATTACGGCCAACGCTCATCCGGTACCAACTCCAACAACACAGTTGTAACACAGGGATAACTAGATCACTAGACTAGATCATTAGAAATCTGTTGTTCATTGATTTCCTTGAACCGGCAGTAGTAACATTTCCATTTGAACCTATCACATGCCAGTGTAGTCCAATCGCATCTGGTTGTTTCAGGACTATGAAGAGCCTCGAATCATTTGTTCAGGGTCTTATTGAATAAGTCTGACCATCTTGTAGGTGGGCAGCCACATAATCTTTGGACGTCCCGTGGGATCCAGTGGGTAATGGCTCTAGTCCAGCTGTGGTCTCCAAAGCGCATTATCTGTCCAGCCCATCTTATTTTCAATGGATTAACCCAGGGATATTGTACACATATTAATTAGAGGAGAAATATTCTCTAAGCCTTGTTCCAGGACTGCAGGCTCGGGAAAGGAGAAATTGTGGACCCAGTTACACTTCCCTGGGGACAAAGGGAGCCTGCATCAGAGCCTGGTGCTTTCGTATTCTGAGCGTTTTGTTGTGGGGCCACACCCTGCCACTAACAGGGAATTTCCCTGCTCTGTGCTCAAGATCACACCCAACGATCACCTTGCAGTCTCCCCTATATCTCTGGTCCCAACAATGCTCAGTAGTTCATATAGTATTGGTATGTTTTCTCAAAAGGACGGGATTAGAGACTTGGGGAAGACAGTTGATTCACAATGAAAACTAGATTTAGAAACAGAAACAGCCTCACTGCACATGGCGCTCTGTGTAGTCAGAACAGCGCTTGGGGAATCAATGACCCCTGAAAATCCCATCATCAGTCCAGCCCCACCCTAATCCCACCAGTCCCTCCAGGTGGGTCTCTCCAGCTCCACCCTCTGATGTATATAAACCCTGTGCTCAGTGCTGGGCACACAGTGCATTGTGCCAGGGTGAATTCTGCATTCTGCCAGGAGAACAGCTCACCACCAGCACCAAGCTCTGTGCCAGGCAGAGTCAGGCCAAGGTGAGTAGGGATCACCCAGGGATTTGCGGTGACCGGGAATGAGTGGTGGGCACAAAGATCAATCAGGGAACTTTGTGGTTCTTGCTCAACTATAGCTTAACTCCTACAATGACTGTAGTAGCTGTTGTGTGCAGAGTCTAGAGGGTACCCGTGGGACCATCTGGTATCTGTTTCCTTTAAATTAAGTCTCAGAATTGAGTGTTCATGTCTGAGATTTGAATGCAGTCATCTTATTATGAGAGAAAATCATTGATATGAAACAAAAGAACTTCAAGAAGGGAAGTTGACTCAAGAAGCCTCTAGCAGTTGTTCAGGTTCTAGGAGAATACACTTAGAATGTCCCTTTGATCCAGAGGTTGCTAGGTCATCAGACAGACATAGCACTCAAAAGCCATGTTGAGTTCAGGACAGGTCTGACTGACTTTTTCTCTGACAGGGGAGAGCCACAGGGGCGCCACCTTCTGAGGTTTCCAGTCCTGCCCTGCCAACAGCTGAGGATGGAGGCGTCAGAAACCCTGAGCAAAATGCAGGCAGAGCTCATCTGCTCCGTCTGCCTGGATTACCTCAACGACCCAGTCACCATCGACTGCGGACACAACTTCTGTGACCACTGCATCCGCATGGCCTGGAGGGACCTGCAGGACACATTCCCGTGCCCAGTGTGCCAGCAGCCCCGGGAGGAGAAGCGTGTCAGTGCCAACCCCCCAGCTGGGAGGGCTGGTGGCCCTGGCCAAGCTCCTGCACAGCTCCGGGAGCAGCGAGGGGAGGCGGGAGCAGGAGCACAGGTGTGAGGAACACAAGCAGGTCTTGAGCCTCTTCTGTGAGGATGATAGGGAGCTGCTGTGTCCCCCTGTGTGCCCAGCGCTCTGCCCACCAGGGCCACCGCGTGAGGCCTATGGCGGAGGCGGCGGCTCATCACAGACAGAGGATCAGCGGCTACATCCAGTCCCTGAAGAAGCAGTTGGCAGAGGCCGAGAAGCTCGGGGACACCCAAGACAAACACCTCCTGCAGCTGAGGGAGGAGGTGAGACAGCTCAGGAGACAGTTGGCCTCGGAATCCATGCAGCTCACCCAGCTGGTGGAGCATGAGAAAGAGGGCATTTCTCTGCAGGCTGGCAGAAGAGGAGAATCGCCTGCAGGAGCAGCACAATGTCAAGGTCGAGCCCTACTCAGACCATGTCTGCACGCTGAGAGAACTCCTGGGGAGGTGGCAGAGAGGAGCGTGATGTCTGACGAGATGGTGCTGAGGGAGCTGAGGAGCCTGCAGCAGCGTTGTAAGGGCCTGGAGCCCCCGGCCAGGCAGCCCCTGCGCTTCAGGCAGGTGGGCTACAGCCTCCCTCCACTGTGCTCAGCGCTGAGCTGCGTCATCCAGAAATTCCGAGACGACGTGAGCCTCGACCCCCGGATGGCTCACCCCCGACTGCGCGCGTGTCTGAGGACAAAAAGTCTGTGACCTTCGTGGAGTGAAATGCCCAAAGTGGACGGGGAGCCCCGGCCCTGGGAAGGCGCCGCTGAGCTGGTGGTCCTGGGCCAGGAAGGCTTCGCTTCTGGCCGCCACTACTGGGAGGTGCAGGTGGGCCACAAGCCCCAGTGGGTCGTGGGCGTGTGCACCGACGACCTAGATGGCAAGGCCCAGCGGCCCCTGGCAGGCCCCAAGAGATCCTGGACTGTCCAGCTGCAGGATGGCGACTACCTGGCCGTGGGCTCTGTGGCTGTGCCTCTGGCTCTGAAGGCCAAGCCCACAGCCATTGGCGTTTACCTGGACTATGAGCTGGGCCAGGTTTGCTTCTACAACGCGAGGGACAGGTCTCACCTTCACTCTTTCACGGAGACGTTTGCTCAGGTGCTGAAGCCCTACTTCCTCGTGGGACCCGCCCCTCTGACTGTGGGCTCAGGGGGATTAGGGGGCTGTTTGATGCTTTGGCTTCTTCCTCTGTGCTGTATGGACAGCTGATTGTTGTATAAGGAACTGGTACAGAGACCTTCAATTTCAGAGAGGATGATTTAATATGATCTCTGTCTTACTATTCATAGTAATACAAAGTCCATAATGTTGTATCTTTAGTTGTATTTCCAATAAAATAAAATAAAGCTTCTTGCTAACAAATGTTTCATATTCTTTCAAGAGATCGTTTTAAATGGCATATTTTTAACATTTTATTATACCACCATGACATGTACAATTACATGAACAAGATGCTCATGTTGGGATTTCGGTCATATGGTATTCCTGCACCATCCCTCCACCAGTGCCCACTTCCAACCACCAATGTCCCCGATTAGCTCCCGTCCCTTTGCCTGCCTCGATGGCAGATTCTTTATCTCTTTTCTCTCTCTGTCCCTCTTTCTCTTTCTTCCTTCTCTTACACATTGTAGATTGCAATATATACATTTAGAGGTTATCATGTGTAACTTTTGGCCTGCATTCATTATTCAGTTCTTGGCTGGTAATATCACTTTCGCCAATTATTAGACTTTGTTCCCTTCTCTGTGAACTAACACATCTTGTGAATAGGTTGTTTACTCTAGGTTGGGAAGTTTTGGTTTGGCTCTTGACAGATGTTTGTATTCTCTTAGAACAAATTTATATTTAAACACTTTTCCTCAGCTTTCTAACCCTGAGACCAATCTCTGCTAGTAACCTCTGAGCATGACCTGATTTTGCATGAGCCCAGCTCACTGAGGCTCCAATACTAAAATAAGTAAATCAATCAGCTAAAACAAAAAATAGAAGTGTTCTATATTAGAATCAATATACTTGCTGCAATTTCATAGAAATTGGATAAAAATAACACTGGTCGAATGCCACTACTCATAAATGACTGGTCAGGATTTTTCTGAGGGAATATTTTTCCTCCTGAGGAACGTCTGTCTTTTATTGGCTTAGAAACTCATTCCATGGTTTTTCTAATAATTCATAAATTTTTATTTATCATATAGTTTCTCTTCAAATTTCCCTCAGGAACTATATTAAGAGATGGATCTTCTGAGGTGACAACTTACAAAATTCTCCCATATAAATATAAAGAAACTTCAAAATGGTTAGATTTTTTTTCTCAAAGAGCATTTCCTCTGCATCTCAGAAGTGTGCCATAGTCCTGCTCATGTCAGCTTCAGGGATGGTGATTTGGCCACTTGTATACAGAGGGAAATGTCATCAGTAGCCTGTCCGCATGTGAATCTGCTGTAAGACATCACTCCCAGAGGTAAATGATCATACGTCACTGAGACTTTCTAGAAGAGTTGCCACATATGCTAACCGTTTCAGCAGGAACAGGTACTCAGTTTGGGTCCAACCAGGCACTGAGCATTCATGTATGAAAGATCTCCATGGGGCTCAGGTTCTGGCCGCGCTGCTTTTCCTTCCGACAGCACAAACTCGAGGATTGGCATCAACCAGGGCCATGGATTTAGTCCAATGTCCTTTCATAATATGATCACTTGATCACTTGACATCTCATTATTCATCGTTTTGCTCGAGCAGGCGCCAGTAACATTTGCATTAGACCCAATCACGTGCCAGTGTAGCCCAATAGCATCTGGTTGCTTCAGGAATATGAAGAGCCTCAAACCGTTCCTTCGGGGTCTTGACAAGGAAGTCTGACCATCTTGTACATGGGCCGCCACCTGATCTTTTGACATCCCGGGGATCCAGTCCGTAATGGGTCTATTCCAGCGGTCGGCTCCAAATCGCAATACATGTCCTGCCCATCTGATTTTTGATGCCTTTGCAATGGAGACAGGGTCCCTGACTCTGGAACAGCGACGGAGGTCGGAGCTCCGATTCCTTCTCTCACTTGAGTGAGGCGTGATATTCCAAGCATAGCTATTTCTATTCCTCTTTGAGAGACCTGAATAGCATTCTCATCCTGCTTTCCTAGGGCCCAGGTCTCTGAGGCGTATGTTAATGCAGGGAGAATGGCGCAGTCGAAGAGATGTTCCCGGAGCCGGAGGTTCTTTGTCTTTTAGCTATGTCTTCAAGGAAAGCTTATTTCCATTTTATTTCAGTTTGTTTTGGGGTCATGCTCCAACACAGTGACCATGAATAAGATGGTCAATGATGGAGGTTGGGGGTGTAGGGACTCCTCGGAATGATGATATATATCAATGACATAATTGATATAACTGAGATGGGATAGAAGAAGTTACTGTCGTTTGTCATAAAGCAGTAAGACTCAGTATGGCCAGACCCACTTTGGACACACAAAGTGAAGTCTGGTAAGACATTCTTTGGCTTCTTCAAGGGCCCAGAGACTGGACACCTGGGCAGATGTTCCAGAATGAATGATGAGCATGTAAATGTAGATCATCAAAAGCCTTAAGCTCTGGCAACACCACAGCCAGAGGCAGACTCTTATGTAAGCAGTAGAGCTGCCCAGGGCAGATTAGAAGATAACCTATAAAATTATTATACAATTATGAAGGCAAGTGCTCTATTCCCTTGGGTCTGCCCCTGAGATGTTGCTGTCCCTGAGATGTTGCTTCTCTTGGAGAAGCCCATCTTGCCTGAACATATTATTCTTATGCTTTCATTTCTCATACTCTCCAAATAACTATTGCACTACAAAAAAATCAGGAATGCTATCAATTGAAAGTGGTTTTGGGGTTATACCTGGTGTTTTTCTGGGCTTAGTCGTGGACTCTTTGCTGGCAATTCCGGTGATGAAACCCAAGTTTCCCTGTGTGCAAGTGCTCTGTGTGCTTTTTCCTTTCTCCCGCTCCTAGGAGCATTTCTTCTTTCTTTTCATTTTTTAAGTGTATTTTATTGTAGGAAAAACCGCAACTGTTGTTCCAAGTGTTCTTAAAAATTGATTAAATAACAGAGTTGTAGTATTAAAAGCAACACATCGAGGCCAGAGTGATATTCCAGCGGGTAGGGCATTTACCTTGCATGCGGCTGACCCGGGTTCAATCCCGGCATCCCATATGGTCCCCTGAGCACTGCCAGGAGTAATTCCTGAGCAAAGAGCCAAGAGTAACCCCTGAGCATTTCTGGGTATGACCCCAAAAAGCAAAAACAAACAATGAAATGAATAAATAAATAAATAAATAAATAAATAAATAAATAAATAAAAGCAACACATCTAGAAAATCAATTTGCATGAACATTGTATGCTGCAGACTGGCTCTGTGGGACTGCCAAGCTGAGGGACGCGCAGGGTGAAGTTATTCAGGAAAGCAGAGAGTCGGCGATTGACAAACAGACACCAATGCAAGAGAGGTTGAATGCTGTTGCAATTTTACTGAGGGCTTCATAGGGTTTATACACGATAAAACAGAAAGTGAATACATGCTTGGCAGGGCATACACAATGAAACAAAAAATGAATACATGTTGGAGGACATGTTTAGCTAATCTGGGAGTTTTGTTGTTTTGCTCACTCCCAGCTTAATCTTATTTAAGCCATTGTTCATTCTAATGAGATCTCTCTTCTATGTAAACACTGCTAGAGGGTGTGGCACTTACAGAAGTCACCTTGATTGAATAACTTCTGACTTATACATCTACTAAGACTTCTATGTTTTCTAGATTGGGCACAGCTCCTCTTTATACCCACTGCACCCAACGTGGGACAGTTAGAATTTACCAGGAGACTACCACCCTGGCTACGCTGAGACTAAAGGTAGACTATAGGAAGGATCATACTAATTTGCTCTAAGCAGGCGAGTATGACCCTTTCAGTACATGAGAACAAGATACTCAGAATCACCCTGGTGCAGATAATAATAAGGACCTTGTGGGTACCATCTAGATTACATGAAGCTCATGAAGTTAAGATGTATTACTTTATATCAGCCCCCTCTCTCTCCAGTGTTTTACATAAGAGATAATCTCGGGATTAGTCCTTGGTGTAACCTTTGTTTATACCTGCAATAGGGTGTGGCACTACACTCTGTTTAGGGTTCTTTGTTGGCATGACAACCTCCCAATTGGATTACGTTGGTGTATATAAGGGGCTGACTTGAGGCCCCTTCACCTTTTACCTTTTGCCTTTTGGTTCCTCAGCCTTCAGCTTGCGGCTTTTGGCTTTTGGCTTTTGATCTTTTGCTCTTTGACCTTTTGCTCCATCTTCTAGTGCTGTGGAAGAGCTTTTGTACTATTAAAAGCCATTTTTGGAACTGCACCGGACTCGTGAGTTTTCATCTGTTCTCCGGTGTCCTCGGAGGTAGAAGACAACCTCTGTCCGACACTGTCGGGGACCCGCGGCGGCGTTCCCGACAAATACATGACATAATGAAACAAAAAATGAATTATATGATACCGCAACTACTTAAGCCATTTGGTTAAGTTTAAACAAGGTTTCTTTGTTTTATGTTTCGCCCCAAGAACCACAGGCTTCGCAAGTCCAGCGGTCACTCTGACTTTATTAGACAATCATACATCATATCCAAGGTTTTGTGTATTGTGTAGCTGATAACCATGAACATACGTGCTTTCCCTATCTTTGTATAGGTGGTTAAATTGTCACAATGCCTCCTAGAAATAATTGAACTTGTAACAATTAAACTTTATACTGGAAAACTATAATGTGTACTAATCTATTGTTTCAATCATAGCATGTGGCTGCTTTACTGATTTCTGTTAAATATCTGGCTTTATTAATAAGCTTCTATACTAATGATTATTAAAAGTATATAAATTAATTTTCAATACTCTAAAAATTATACTACCAATCTTAACCTCTAAAATCATTACAAATAGGCAGAGGATTTGAAAAAACTTCAAGCTGGAAAGCAGAGGGACTGCATGCCAAAAATGCCAACTATAACAGGGGGCAGCCGGAGGCACAGACCCATGGGCCACGAACCTCCCATTCCCAGGGATATGAGACCTGCTCAAATCCCCTCATAGCATGTTGCTACTTGGGTGACGCCGTCGCCAGTGTGGCAATTGTAATAGCTGATCAAAAGGCTGTTTAGTCTTTCTCTAAGAATTAGTTAAGCTGTTTGCTACTTTAGAAGGAGTCACCAGTACCGTGTCCAGAGACTAGAGGATCTATGGTCTGGGCCAAAGAGTGGAGAGGTGCTTCTTTGAAGGGAGCGTGGCTGCTAGGGCATGCATCTGCATATATGGGGGGGCTTTGAGGCTTGCACACCCGGGCTCTGATAAAAGACACCTGAGTTCTCTGTAGAACACTGGGAACCTTATTTGCAGATTGGTGTCTTTAGAGAATATCTGGGAGGCAATAGAGTTGGGCTTAGCTGCAGAAGTGGGATGAAGGTGCCGCTGCCAAAGTTTCATGGGGGCAAGTATTGGGCCAGTCGACTTGTCATGGTGCTCTAAGTTTCCAGCTGGGATCTGATGATTTCATAAAGTTTAATGGCTTGTTGTTTGTCGCCTAAGATATTAAGTAGGGATTTAGTTGGAGCAGGGTCGGTGTATGAGTGGGTATGTGGTGGCCGTTGTAGTCCAAATAAGTAGCATTCTATAAAATAGTGAATACTGTTGACATTCACCTATTCCTCATATATATTTATTTTCCTCTCCTATTTCATAACTACCTACAACGTTTTAGGTAAGAGGGAACCAGAAACTTTAACAAAGGTCCAGGTACATGGCCTCTGCGGTGTCCACAAGTTCAAGAGACAGTGTGGTCATTGGAAACAGAACTTTACTCTTATGAAGCGGGCAGGTCAGAAAATTGCAAAATCTGGACCTCAAAGCTACGATCTTGTCTTATAGTCATGAGAAAGGGTTTTGTAGTAAAAGGAACCACAGAACCATGTCCTTGTGTGTGTGTGTGTGTGTGTGTGTGTGTGTGTGTGTGTGTGTGTGTGTTTTAGCAAGGATGACTCAGAGACTGGTGGGATAGGGCATCAGTAAATCCTCTGAGTTGGTCCCCAGATGCTACTCCATGAAACCTACAAAACTAATCCAGGGGCTGCTGGGAATGGCTCCATTTGTCCTTCCCTTAGAGTTGGCATAGATCACAGTGCCTGCCCATAAGACATGGAGGAGTCTTAACAACTGTTCTCCTTCATTGCTTACAGGTCTTTGTGACCTGGTTGAGGGTATCAGATGTCAGTCATGGGTCTTGTGTTTGCAAAGTGTGTGCCTTAGACCTAGAAGCTGTCCTAAAGGCCCAGCAATTGGTTTCTGAATGATCAGGCAATATTAAATGTTGTCAGGATTCCCCCATGAGATGTTGGCGGCACCAACAGTTCTGAACCAGTGCTCAGAGGTCATGTTCCTTTATGACTCACTAAGCACTTCCCCGCCTTTAACTTTGTGTTTTGACATTGTTTCTGCTTGAAGTTTACTAAAGTTACAGTTATGGCATTGTTGAAACTATTTAGGTATGTGATGATATATAATTCAGATTGCTAAAATGATACGGCCAATGAAGTTTTCTGAAAAAAAAATTAGACTAAATCTCAAAAGTCAATTATATATATGAAATCCAGTATTTATCAATAAGTGCTGGATTTAGAGATGACTACAAGAGTATGCTACCTGCACGGCAGAGCCTGACAAGCTACCCGTGTCGTGTTTGATATGCCAAATACCAGTAACAATTATAGACCTCATTCCCATGACTTGATGGAATGGTTTGAGGCTCTTTATGTTCCTGGAGCAAGCAGGTGCCCTTGGGCTCCACTAGCATGAGACAGGACATATGGAGATGTTACTGGTGCCAACTCGAGGAAATCGATGATGAACGGGAAGACATTGATACAGTGATACAGTGATACAGTGATAAGCCCCAAGCCTACTTAGCTTTAAGCAGTGTGTGTTCTGGCAGGATTTGTAGCATCACGTGAGTGTAGCCTTAAATTGGGAACCGAGGCAGGGGAACAGCAAAGGATGCTGTAAACAAGAGGTGTGAAACGCTTTGCTGTAATGTAGCCTAATTCTGATACCCAAAAGTACTGTTGGGAGGAATCCTTAGTTAAGGAGTGATAGAACTGATAAACACTCTCAGTCCTGAGAAGACTACAGGGGATAAGGTGCTCGCCAACAGTCACCCCAAGGGATTCACTTCAAAACCTTTCTATATTTACTCAGGTAAATTGCAAAGATATTAGCAAACAGTTTAATATATATAAGAAATATGTTTATTTTATTGTATATGCAATATAATTATTATGTACTTATATAATATATGCATGAAATATATTTATATGCTATTTATATTTATTATATATTATATTGTTATGATTCATAATATATCATTCCTGTTAATATTACATATATAAAATAAATACATATATGATGTAGTTATTACATATCACATATATACATATACAAATTAAGTCGTTTGCCTGTCATGAGATATGTTCGACCAACTAAATGAAGAGTTGACTTCCATAGAGGCAGTCTGGGGGAGGAAAGGGCGTGGCGGATGGTGGGGTGGTAGAACGGCTACTAGGGACATGGGAATGTCCACTGGTGAGAGAACAGGTCTTGGAGTATGACTGAAGTCTAATCATGAAAAACTTTGTGTCTGTGTATCTTACAGGGATTCAATAATAAACACATAAATAAATAAATAAACAAATAAATAAATAAGTATAAATTGGTGTCAATGAAAAGAAAAGAAATGAACCTTGTGTCTTGTGTGCCAACCTGGCATTTAAATTTCAGCCCAAGAATGAGTTGGAATAGCCCATGGAATCTCTGAGAACACCCTGGTCCAAATTATGCTGAAAGAGTTGAACAGGTTAAACTGTTTATGCTTAAACAGTTGAACACAGTTTGAGGGACAGTGTTGGAACATTGAATGATAAAACCCCAATCATAAACAATTTTTTACCTGTGCCATCTCAAGGTGATTCAATTAACATTTAAAAATTCCATAAATAATATGGATTCAGACAGGAGGGAACTATCCACCTCAAACTAAGAGGAAGTTATGAATCTAAAGTTTCAGTGGTGAAGAAAGGAACAAGTCCTTCCTCTTTGTAAAATAGGGGGACTTGCTGGCTCCTGAAGGATTAATGAGGATTAAAGCTGCTAAGTTTTCTAAATATACTATTGCCCAGGCTAGGCTAACTCCTGTTACTGGGAGACAGAGTCACTGCTCTTTCTTGGGATTGGTCACACCAAATCTGGAAGTGACCCACACAGTGGCATATAAATTTGCTGGTGAGCTGAGAGACCATGGCTTGTTGTCAGGCTGCCCTAAGAGAAAAACTGCTGTAGTTCTGCTGAATCCAAGGGACTTCAAAGACCTTTCCAACTGGTCTTCAGGTAAGCAGGGAAAGGAGATGATGTGGGAAGTGGGGAGGCAGAAGCTTAGGACAGTCATATTCCGGAAGTATCTGGCCCTGCAGTGATCTCCTCGTCCATCTGGATGCTGAAAACACTTTCTGCCTCCTTTGTATACAGGTCAAGATCATTTGAGTTAAAAGACCCAGAGGCTGATCAGTGATCACGGGGACCAACTCTCACTTGGCAGCTGACACAGGATCTGAAGAGAAGACATCAGAACCAGGTGTGTGAAACTAAGGATTTCCTGGAAACAAGAAACAGCTCAGGGTGCCTCAGAAGGCATGCTAAAAGGTCCTTTCTTCTGAATTCTAGTGCCTGGAGAACGAGAACTTCTTGAAAGGAGCTTTGGCAGCTAACTCCATTCCAGACCAATGGCCTTTGCTGCTTCCATGGATGAGCTCCAAGCAGAGGCCAGCTGCCCTCTCTGCCTGGATTACCTGAGAGACCCGGTGACCCTGGACTGTGGACACAACTTCTGTGGCTCCTGCGACAGCAGTGTTGGGTTGATCTACAGGATGTCTTCCCGTGTCCTGTCTGCCTCCACCACTGTCCTGACGCAGCTACAAGAGGAACAACCAGTTACGTCACATCCCTGACATTGTTAGGCAGCTTCGGGCGGAAGCAGTAAAAGGAAGAGGCAGGCAGAGGGAGCCCAGGTGTGAGCAGCATAATGAGGTCCTGGACCTGTTCTGTGAGGGACGACCTGCAGCTGCTGTGTCCTCAGTGTAGAGGCTCTGGCTGCCACCAGGGCCACCACCTGATCCCCACTGACAGAGCTGCCGAGAGTCAAAGGAACAAGCTCAAAACTCTCACTGACCTTCTCAAGACAAAGATAAGGGATGCTCAAGAGGGGTGCAGAGATCAACTGAGGCAAAGTATGGAAGCGATTTGGCACATGGTTACCTGGAAAGGAGAATTACACACTGAGTTCGAGCATTTTAAGCTCTTCCTGAGAAAGGAGCAATATTCAATCAGGTCAGATTGCTTCATAAAGAGAAAGATCTGAGAGTAGAGCTAGCTCAAAACAAGAGCCAAATTGTAAGTGATATGGACACAGTGAAAACCTCTTACTGGACTTGGCGGAGAAGTGTTTGCTGGCTGACCCGGATTTCCTGGAAAGTGTGGAGAACCTTCAGCAAAGGTATGAGCAGGCCCCATCCCCTGCGGTGTCTTTTTTATGAATTGGAGAAGGAGGAACCTCACTCTCCCTCCACGTTATGTCGGTCTGAGCAAAATGATGAGCAAATTCCAGGAAGATTTGACACTGGATCCTGCGACCGCCCATCCACATCTGACTGTCTCCCCATGATAGAAAAAGTGCGGTCATTGTATCTAGCAAGTTGCTTGTTCCGGTTACCCGCCAAGGTGATACTATTATTACTCCTTTCCCAGCTGTGCTGTGCTGTGAGGTCTTTGATGGCTGCAGGCATTTTTGGCAGGTCGAAGTCAAAGGCAGAGGCAAATTTTCCCTCGGTGTGTGTAAAGAATCTCTCCACATAATTATGTCGGCAACCTCTTATATCTGAAGCTGACTGACTTCTGGCAATTCAATCACAGGTCGAATATCAGCGTTAACTCATCCACTGAACACGAGCAACAAGTTGTGAGGAATCGCTGTTTTTCTGAATTATGAGTTAGGAGAACTTTCATTTTATGATTTGAGGCAGAGGTCGTACTTGCATAGAATCACTGGTGAACTTCCAGAAACAGTGATACCTTATGTTGCTATCGGACCTTTTCAACTTCTTTTACGATGCGTGTGGCATAGAATAATGCTGTGTGTGGTTTGGGGAGAATGTGTATGTTATTTTCCTCTCTTTGATGTAAGGAAACACTGTCAATAAAGCATTTGACTCCAAGTTAGATGTCAGCTGAAAGACTGCTTTTGTCTTTCTCATTCACTCTTTCCTGGGAAAACTGACAGGGCAGCCATTGTACAAGGTGGGACTCTCAAGGAATTCCCTAGTAATGCATCACCCTATAACAGCCAGATGTTAAAAAACCTTTAATATTCCTGTTTTCCACCCTCAGTCCCTTTGAGGCCTCATCATGTCTCGAGTTTATTATTATTAGACCATAGTGGTCTCAGCTTCAAAGCATTTAAGCTGTACTGTGTTCTGTCACATTTGCTAACCTCTATCGTTTTTATTTTGCTCCAGCATTCTAAGCTATTTTCCCTTTTTAGTTATGCATATTTAAGAATAAATTTATGTCTTGAGCTTCTTCATGTATCAAATGGTGGTCAAATATGGCAGCAGAGGCAGAGAAACTGCCTTGCCTGTGTGAAGTCCTGGATTGATTTCTCAAAATCCAAAACCTAAATACTTATAAACCACCTATCTGAGAAGGGGCTGTCTGTCACTCACTTACTGCGGCACTTGACTTATATTTGCCAGCTCTTAGGTTTGATTTCAATACTGCTTGTTCTCTGAGCACCAAGCTGGGAGTAGTCCCAGAATACCATCAGCTATGAGGCAAGCAATCAAAATCTGTCCTCATATACAACTTTTTTTTCTTTTTGGTGACATCTAGCAAAGCTCATGGATCCCTTCTTGCTGTGCACTCAGAAATAACTCTTGGTGGTGCTCAAGAGACCATTAGAAATGCTGGGATTCAAGCATGCATTGGCTTATTTTACATTATTCTATAAGAAGTCTGAAAGGTAATTTTTATTTGTTTATCTATCTATTTATGTATTTATATATAAATATATATTTATGGCTGTGTAGTCAGAATTGGTGACGATCTGGGCTTTCTCTCGGCTCTTACTCAGGAATTACTCCAAACAGTGCTCAGGGTACCTTGTAGGATCCCAGGGGCTGAATGTGGGACAGTGAGTGCGAGTGATAGGCCTACGCACTGTTATGTCACTCCAGCCCATTTTCATTTTTTGAAAAAGGAAATGGTCGATAATGGCAAAGATACTTTAGAATTAATAGACCCTGGATGGGACTAAAGACGTTATTGTTACTAGCCCTAAATTAGCAAAACTCGATATGGCCAGACACACTGTCAGACATGATGCCTGAGCACAGAGCCCAGGGCAAGTCCTGAGTGCATTTTGGGGTGAGGCACCCACACAGCATAGAAATACAACAACAAAGAAGCCAACACAGTAGGGAGCCACTTTCCTGAGGCTGTAGAGAGTGCAGATTAAGGAGGAAGTTGTGGGGGAATCTGGACCTAGAGGTGAAGGAAGCAGCAGAATTAGAAGAATCCACACGAACTTGAACATGTGGCAGCCTAGTGTGGAGTTGATTTGAGGCACTGAAGAGAGACAGAGCCAATGCCATCATTTCCTCTTTTCTGTTGCCACCTGTAGCTAAAGAGATTAAGCACACACCCTCCAAGAAGCACACACACCTAATTTAATCCCCTCACACACCCTCCCTGATTGGATGACACACTGTTCACACTTTTATTTCCTGCAATTTAAATACCACCTTTCCACCTAAGAGTGAATTTCTTATTCCCCAAAGTGGGTCCTGGAGACTTTGTGAGTGCTTTACTGATCAGGAACCAACCTCCCTAAGACATCAACAGCAACCTACAGGATTAGAACTGGGAAACTTGGGCTGTACCCATAGCACAGTGAGTAAGTCGTTTCCCTTGCATGTGGCCAACCCAGGTTCTATCCCCAGCAGCTCATATCAACTTGAGCACTGCCAGGAGTAATTCCTGAGCAAAGAGTCAGGAGTAACCAACCCCTGATGGTTGCCGGGTGTGACCCAAAAAGAAGAAAAAAAGAAAAGAACTGGGAAACGTTATCTTCTAACCTGTGCTGTTCCTCCAAGGTCCTGAAAGACTCTCTCTCTCTTTTCTTTCTCTCTCTCTCCCCGCTCTCCCTTTCTCTCTCCATCTACCTCGCTCTCTCCTCCCCTGCTCTCCCTTTCTTTCTCTATCTACCTTGCTCTCTCTCCCCTGCTCTCCCTTGTCTCTCTATCTACCTCACTCTCTATCTCTCTCCCCCACACTCCCTTTTCTCTCTCTATCTATCTCAATCTCTTTTTCTCTATCTCTCATATTGTAGCTATACATTAAAATACTCCTGGCTCTGAGATTTTTCTGCAAGATTTCAGGCATATCAATAACAGTTACAGACTAGCAAAATAGGTCATCGACTTGAGTCAGTAACCCAGCAGCAACCTATGGCCACCCATCAGTTTAGAGGATGCAGGAAGATTCGGGGAGCTGCTGGTGTTCCTATGAGACAGATATCTCGGTGGTGATGATACAAGTGTCTCTAATGCATGTTTATACAGATAGCAATACAAGTGTTTCATGACTGGGGCTATAAGGAAGGCTCATTTAGTTGGACTGATTAGCAAGAAGATTTGAGTGAAATTGTTGAGTATTCTGACACAGTGCATATGAGATGCCAGGGGATTAAACTTGGGTTCAGGTTCAATCCAGGTTCAATCCAGATTAGGTAGATTGCTTGCAAGGCAAACACCCTCTCAGCTGTGCTCTTGCTCAGGCCCTATGTACTCACTTATTTATGATACGTGCAGGAGGATGCTTGACTTGCACCTGTCAAGACACCTTGATTTAACAGACTGAGTTCTACACATTCATTGTCCCATTAACGACCCCATTACTAGTCACCACTTCCCGCGACCTGTGTCCCCAGGTCTGCATCCCACCCCAGCCCCACAACCCTCTCTCCATGGCAGGCACTTTTATTTCTAAAAGCACTGGGGTTTGCAATGCTGTAACTAATAGGGTTTCATCCCTGACACATTCTAGCTAGACACTTCCCAGAGAGACACTTCCCACTTGGCTCAGTGTCCCATTGCTCCTACTACTCTTTTTTTCCTCCCCAGTGGTTCGCTTCCTACCTGACTTGTTCTCAGTTTCTTTTGGGCATTCATACATCTAGTCTTCATGTCTTAAGTTTTTTTTGCCCTCATTATTTAGGATACAGACGTTTAAAATATACTGATATTTAAGCCATGTAATCAATCTTTATGTTCCATAAAATGCAGAGGTGAAGGGAAGGAGCGAGAAGTACAGCTGGGAGGGCTGGAGGGATAGAACCATGGGGGGCGCTTGCCTTGCACGTGTCCAACTCCAGGTTCAATCCCTGCACCCTCTCTGATTCCTCAGCCCTGCAGGAGGTAACCCCTAAGTGCAGAGCCAGGAGCAATGCCTGAGCCCGCCAAGTTTGGGCCAAACACTAAAGGAAAAAACGCATAGGGTGAAAAGTGAAGTGATGTGAAGATGTCACCTCCTCCTCTGCTTCTTCCCAGGGACTTCTTTAACTGCCAAGTCAAATTTTCCCCAACTTCTGTTTCGTGTTTATCTAGAGCTTTACTTCATTTTATTTGCTTCCTTTTTCCTCAGGCTAGGAGGTGGGTTTCTAGTACATCCGTAAAGGATACAATAGAAATGGGCAAGAAATCTTCTTGACAGTGTGAGTAGCTTAGAAATTTACGTTTCCTTTAAAGAATATACCTGTTAGTACTGCACTGAAGGTTTGTGGAGTTAGCTAAGGAAGTTAGTGACTTCTATTGTTTTAATAGTTGGTGGTTTTTTTTTGTGGGGTGCGGTGTTTGGTTTAGTTTTGTTTGTTCAGTCACTTGACCAGCATGCTACAGGGTTTCTCCATGCTCTGTACTGAGGGATCACTTCTGATGGTGCTCTGGTGACCGTATTGGGTGCCATGGAGCAGATCTGGGTTGGCCACATACCAGGCAAGTGCCTTTAGGGTTATCTCACCAGCCCCCACTTTTTCGTTTCTAAAAAGCATCAAGCCTGTGTTGGTTTGGAGTGTTCCAGAGGGGCGGGGAAGACTTAAATTTTAAGACCACACCTAGCAGTGTTGGGGTAACATTCCTCTATGTGATGGGAAAGTCTGCGGGATTGAGCCAGTGTCAATAAGGCCTGCAGCATGAGCACCTGAACCCCCAATATACACTCTCTCTTAGGCTCTTATTTATTTAATTGTATTTCCTAACCGCTAAATATACTAGTTCATGTATATACATGAACTGGTTCCTGAGCCCCATTAACTCTCAATAGAACAAACATCTCTGAATGCAGCAGTTGTGTGGTCCTAGGGCCGAAACCAACATAATGAACGACCTAAAACCTGAGCTGCACAGGAGGAAGAGAGCGGCATGGAATGCCTTCAAAGGCATGGAAGAAATGGCTAAAGGACAAAGAACCTTTGGATCCAGGGCACATTTCTTTGACTCCACTTGTTCTCCCTGCATTAACATCGCCTCAGAGACCTGGACCCTACGAAACCAGGATGAGAATGCTATTCGGGTCTCCCAGAGAGGAATCAAAAGAGCTATGCTTGGAATATCACGTCTCACTCAAGTGACTGAAGGAATAGGGAGTTCTGACCTCTGTCGCTATTCAGAATCAGGGACGCGTTGTCTCATTTGCCAAGGCTTCAAAATCAGATGGGCTGGACATGTATTGCGATTTGGAGACAACCGCTGGACTAGAGCCGTTACCACTGGATCCCATGGGATGTCAAAAGATCACGTGGCCGCCCACCTACAAGGTGGTCAGACTTCCTTCTTAAGACCCTGAAGGAACGGTTTGAGGCTCTTCATATTCCTGAATCAACCAGATGCTATTGGGCTACATTGGCACGTGATAGGGTCCACTGGAAATGTTACTGGCCTCTGCTCAAGCAAATAAATGAATAACGGGATTCAAGTGATCAAGTGATTTCCTAAGCGCTAGTATATCATGATATGATACCATGATATCATATTGATAGATGTATGCATATATATAATATGTATATACATGGATAGATAGATAGATAGATAGATAGATAGATAGATAGATAGATAGATAGATAGATAGATAGATGGATAGATAGATAGATAGATAGATAGATAGATAGATAGATAGATAGATAGATAGATAGATAGATAGGATAGATAGATAGATAGATAGATAGATAGATAGATAGATAGATAGATAGATATACAAATCACACAGCAGAGAAATCTGGCAAGCTACCTGTGGTGACTTGATATGCCAAAAAACAGTAATAATTATAAACCTCATTTTCATCACCTGAACAAATGGTTTGAGGCTCTTCATATTCCTGGAACAAGCAGAGGCCCTTGGGCTATAGAAGTAGTCAACAGGGACAAATGGAATGTTAGTGGTGCCTGCTTGAGCAAACCGATGAACAATGGGAAGACAAGTGAGAAAAGTGATGGTGACACAGTAAGAGAAAGACATGGAAAACTTTGGCTGGTTTTGCACCTTGTGTAGGCTGAATATAAAATAAAATTTTGGACCGGGGTTGGGTGTGTAAAGCCCAGACATGATCTATGGACTACGAGGCTCAGGGCATCAGACTCGAGGCTCTCCAGCACTGAGAACTCTCTCCTGCCAACTTCAATAGGTGTTTATTTGAAGACGGAATGGGGCGAAAAGAAGCCCTGCAGAACTCTCAGGAGGCTCAGCCGTGACTCACAGCACTGCTTTAGAAAGGAGCCAGCTGTTCACGGCTTGGTCTCGGGAGATGAATCTTCTCAGAACCAGTGGTGTCTTGAACTCAGAACCATTGGCGTCTTGAACCATTTTGAAAAGTTCAGAGGCACCACCAAGGCACTTTGAGCAGCACTAAGAAGGCTATAAGTTGCTTGGGGCTGAAACTGGTCAAACATCTCCTCTTGCCTTTTGAGCTATTTTCCCTGGCCCAATGCCTATATTAGACAATGCCTGAGTTGGCAGTAGTCCTGTTGACTGAACAGGTGGGGGAAAATTCAAAAAGATAATAGGACTGTGCATTGATTCGGGGAATTATAATATTTTCCACCAAAACTTCTATGACATGTGCTGTCCATGAATGCTCAAAATTTCTCTTTCAGTTGGATATCATGAGCATACAGCAAAACCAATGTTCCTGGGTGAGAGCCAGTGTAATAAATTTTTCCCATGTGTCTGTGTGCCCAGGCAAGGTAGTTCGGTACGAGGATGGCAG
The DNA here is from genome assembly GCA_021461705.1 of Cryptotis parvus. Classification (NCBI taxonomy): domain Eukaryota; kingdom Metazoa; phylum Chordata; class Mammalia; order Eulipotyphla; family Soricidae; genus Cryptotis; species Cryptotis parvus. Next base: position 4,494 of record JAJIBD010000895.1, on the reverse strand, counting down.
CAGCACAGAGACACTGGAGTATTTCTTTTGCATGTGAGTCATTTGTGGCATTTGAAGTAAGGAACCAAATCTCAAAGTGAACACTTTAGGCAAAATCTATTTTGAGCCAGTAATTTGTAGGCATCTAGTTACAGAGAAACAGAGTTTTAAAAAAATATATTCTCTGAGCAACCTAATTAATAGTGTAATTCAGTACTTAGATACTCCTCGATTATTCCTTCTTGATTAAGTAAAAGGGAAAATGGAAGTGAATGAAGCACTGTAAATTCATCTCTATTCTAAATACATTTTAATAGATTTCCATGTATGTATCATTTTTTTGAACTGGGCATGGGTGCAGACTATAGTTCCACAGATGAACCAATTTTCAAGTAGAAAATACTTCACTGTGGGGCTGGAACCATAGACCAGTGGTAGGGCGTTGCTTTCCATACGGCCGGACCGTGCCGGCCGGGTTCGAAACCCAGCATCCCATATGGTCTCCGAGCACCGCCAGGAATGGTTCCTGAGTGCAGAGACAGGAGTAACCCCTGAATGTTGCTGGGTGTGACCCAAAAAAGCAAAATTAAATAAATGAATGAATGAATGAATGAATGAATGAATACTTCAGTGAATTGGTATTATTCACATGAACAGGAACAACTCCCTTCTTAGGGATCTTTTTAAGATAATATATAACAGTAAAAAAACTAGGCAAGTAAATTGATCTGAATGATGGATATATTCTTTGAAATAAAATTTATGTTTATTAATAGAGCTAAGATTCTAAGAAGCATGTTCAGGAATTAGTTTGAAAAAAAGTAACATAGGGGGCCGAAAGCACAGCACAGAGGATAGGGCATTTTCCTTGCATGCGGGCGACCTGGGTTTGAACCCCAGCATCCAGTATGGTCCCCTAGCACCACCAGGAGTAATTTTGAGCAAAGAGCCAGGTAGGCCCTGAGGAGTCACCTGATGTGACTAAAAAAAAAAAAAAAGAAAAAAGTGCATTAGGTGGTGCTGAAATTGGAACTGTTACTCAATTAGAGAGGCACAAAGTACAAAAATCACTATGGTTTCTTTAATGACTATTTGAATACTGTGGATCACAAAGTTATTCATAGACTAGTTGTGAATTACTGTTCTAGCACACCTGTGGGGAAACGCTGTGGTGCCCCCACAAAAATCCGGGAGCAGGGTCAGGAACCCTTTCTGTCCCAGGGGATGACAGCCGGCAGACGGGAGAAACAACCAAGAATTCAAGCGAAGTTTCAAAATGCTTTACTTAAGACAGGTTCGGCATATAAATCCGCAATAGCAAAAACCCTGAACTTAGGGTTCCTGATTGTGCTCCATTCATGTGCAGGCCAAGATGGCTGCCACCACTGTTAAGGCCCTGGAGAGAGGTGACAGTGAAGCAGTGCCAGCAGAAAGGGAGAAAAGGAGAGAGTCCTAGATTGGAAGCAGACCTGTTTTACATCCCTGTAACACAGACCTCCACTCCTATGGAATGCCATCAGCTTCAAATTTCCTCAGGTAATTTCTCCCAGGACCTCATCTGGGGCCCTTTGAGATGTTAATGTTGACAAGCTTAGATCTGCTTTGGAAGTGACCCTACAGGGTAGAGTGAAGGAGAAGCTTCTGAGATGAACTGAAATTCTCAGAATACAAAGGCATGATGCATCTGTACCAAAGAATATTCTATAACCAGTTAAATATTTCTCCAAGCGTCTTCACTAAAGTCTGGTCTTTTCTTCATGGTTGTACTGTTTTTTTCTGCCTTTGAGTTATCACAGAGTCATGCTTGCTTGCTTGAGGCAAACAGCATTTCTCACCAGTCAATTCCTTAGAGTTCCAACGTGGCCAGGCAAATATGCCAGTAGGATCTAGTTAGTCCCACAAATGATTGTGACAGCTTGTTAGACTATTTATACCAGCCAGTATAGAATACATGGCCGATACATTGCCACATTCGAAAGCTGTCCTCCTGCTATCTACAAATTGACATACAAGAGACAACCCATCGGCCAAATACAGAAGCTCTGGGCAAGTGTACTGTAAAAACACCAATCCAACCACCAGTTGATCTCCCCGCACCCTTATCCCACCCTAGTCCCCAAATGTGAGGACTTGAGCAGGCACAAAATAATTTATCTTTGGTTGCTTGTTACAACAAAATGTTAAGTGCGATCATCTAAAAAGAATTAAGTAAAGAGAATCTGTAAGATGTTTATATCTTGTGGTGTTAACAAAGTCATTGAGGATTTACTGAGCTGATTATTGCTGAGTTGAACATTATGTGTTATTACTTTCCCTTCTTGATTTCAATCTCTATGAGAATAGTCTCCTTCACTATGGGAATGCTGCAAGAACAGAACAAAGAAAGTCAGCCAAGTAAGAAGAGCTTGATAAGAAGTCCATAGCAAAAATAAGGCATCACTCATTTAGGGGAGATGTACCCATTGAGTTTATTCCAAGTGTGATCTGTTCTTCATACTATAAAATAAGAAAGGTTCTCCCAAATCACAGTCCAGAAAAGCACCAATTCTTTCAACAGGCTCTGGTTGTTGAATGCATGAGATACCATTGAGATTCAAACTTAGATCAAAATGCCAGAAGTTGCTTTTCAGTGAAGGGAGGTCCTGCTGGCAAATTTCTGCGGAAGTATTCTTTACACCTCTGAAAGTGATAATACGCCTCTGCCTTTGACTTCGACCTGCCAAAAATGCCTGCCTCTGTCAAAGGCCTCATAACTAAGCACAGCTAGGAAAGGAGTAGTAACATCAGCTAGGGTGTGTGACCAAGAAGTGCGGTGGTTGACCTGTTGCAAGGACCACTTTTTTCTATCGTTGGGGACAGTCAGACATAGGTGGGCGGTCGCAGGATCCAGTGTCAAATCTTCCTGGAATTTGCTCATCATTTTGTGCAGACCAACATAAACGTGGAGGGAGAGTGAGGTTCTCCTTCCCCATTTCATAAGAAGATAATGCAGGGGACAGGGCCTGCTCATACCTTTGCTGAAGGTTCTCCACACTTTCCAGGAAATCACTGGTTAGCCAGCAAGCACTTCTCCGTTAAGTCCACTAAGAGGTTTTTCACTGTGTCCATATCACTTATAATTTGGCTCTTGTTTCGAGCTGGCTTATTTCAGATCTTTCTCTCTTGTATGAAGCAATCTGACATGAATTGAATATTGCTCCTTCTCAGAAAGAGCATAAAATGCTCAAACTCAGTGTGTAATTCTCCTTTCCAGGTAACCATAAAATTTCCGAGATAACATTTAGGGTCATGTGTATCTTTTTGCCTATATAAAAAGCTAAGTTCTGCTGGTAATAGATTTTTGAGCAGTTATTGGCATACTGTTCCCTTTCCCTTTTTTTGTCTTACGAACCTCTGCTCCCACACGTTTGTGGTAATTTCTACCTTGAACTAAGACCTCCTGATACACATTTAGCCTGACCTTGGATATTGGTATCCTAATATGCATATATAATATATATATATATCTATATATATATATATATATATCAACCATGAAGCTTCAATAAAGGAGCAAATGATATTGAATGGATCAAAGAAAGCCTCTTCAACAAATTGGTTTGGAAAACTGGGCGAAGCATGTAAAAATGAACTCAGAGCTTCTTCCAACGCTCACATACACAAAAGTCAGATCAAAATGGATTATAGATCTCAACATCAGACATGAATCTAAGGTCCATCGAAGAAAACATAGGAAAAAACGTCTACTGAGTGAAACTGAAAGCATCTTCAAAGATGAAACACCACTTATTAAGCAAATGGAGGCAGAGATATACAAATGGGATTATATAAAATTGAAAAGCTTCTGCACCCTCTGAAACACAGTGACCAAGATAAGAAAAACAATCCACAGAGTGGGAAAGAATATTCACCCAATACCATCTGACAAGGGGGTAATATGCAGGGATAGATCAGGCACTAGGTAGTACTTCACAAAAAAATCAGCCAACCCCATCAAAAGTGGGGAGAAGAAATGAACTGAAACTTCCAAAAAGAAGTTCGATTGGCCAAGAGACATATGAAAACGTGCTCTTCATCATTAATCATCAGGGAGATGCAAAAGAAACATCAATGCTTGTACCCAGCACCACAGGAGACTGGCAATCACAACCAGCAAGAACAACCGGTGCTGGCGTGTGTGGGTAAAAAGGATTCATCCAGTGTTGGTGGGAGTGCCCTTTGTGGGTCCCAGCACTTTTGGAAAAACAATGTGAACATTTCCTCCATAAACTAAATATTGAGCTCCCATTTGATTCAGCAATACTCTCGTTGAGTGAAATTAGTCAGAAGGCAAAGAAAAGATATAGAATGACTGCATTCATTGGCGGGATATAATAGATTCCAGGTTTTACTAAGTGTCAAAAATGTGGTAATGTCAGTTTAGAACTCACACCCCAATGAGATATACACAAAGACACTTAAATGATAAACTCCAAATATCTGCAGGGCTAGCCACAATGTGTAAAAAAGAAGAGG